>JASPKZ010002334.1:0-217688 GCA_030220185.1 Diploptera punctata
TATTATATTATTATTATTATTATTATTACGATTATTATTATTACTATTTTATTATTATATTATTATTACTATTATTATTACTATTATTATTATTACTATTTATTATTATTGTTACTATTATTATTACTCTATTATTACTATAGTATTATTACTATATATTATTATTACTATTATATTATATTAGTAACTATTATTATTATTATATTATTATTTACTATTATTCTTACTATTATTATTCTTACCTATTTATTATTATTACTATTACTTATTATTATTATTACTATCGTATTATTACGATTATTATTATTATTGTCTATTATTACTATATTAGCTAATTATTACTATTATTACTTAATTATTAGTAGTCGTATTATTATTACTATTATTATGTCTATTCTTATATTATTATTATTCTTCTTATTCTTATTATTGTTATTACTACTATTCTTTTATTACTATTATATTTCTATTATTATTATTATTATTATTATTGTTATTATTACTATTTTATATTACTACTATATTATTACTATTATTATTATTATTGCTATTATTACTATTCATTACTATTATTCTATTATTATTATTAGTATTAGTCTTATGATTACGATGATTATTTCTCTTATTATTATTATTAGTTTATTATTATTATTATTATTATTGTTATGATTACTATTATTATTTTACTATATTATTTCTATTATTATTAATTATTAGTATTATGTTCTTATTACTATTATTAAAATTATTACTATAATTATTTCTATTATTATTAATTATTATTCTTGTTATTCATACTATTATTACTATTATTACTATTATTACTATTATTAATTACTATTATCATTACTATTATTATTACTATTAATATTATTGTTATTATTATTATTATTATTATTATTACTATTATTATTAGTATTCTTATTACTATTATTATTATTACTACTAGTATTATTACTATTTATTATTGTTACTATTATTATTATATTATTATTATATTAGTATTATTATTACTAGTATTATTACTATTATTATTATTATTATTATTATTATTATTATTATTATTACTATTATTATTATTATTGTTGTTATTGTTTATAAACATGGGCCCTCTATTGCGTAAGCAGTTAATGAGTTAGAACGATACAACGTTGGTTGCACACTACTTTCTGTAACCATTACAAGAGATTGTAGAGAATAATTTTATTATGATTTAAAGTTGCGCTAGTTTGTCTGTTTGGACATGTCCCAGGTTCGTGCCTCGGCGCCGCATCCGGTCTAATAATAACTTAACGTGTCAATGCAAAGACGAATATTCTTCTCTGTGAACTATAAAACCCGCTGTGTCACAAACAAGTTGGCTTTATTTCCGTGTTTATTGCGTTCATCGCATACCAGCGTCACACTCTGTCATTATGCAATGAATTCCTCTCCAATAAAATGCAATTCAAATGCCCGTCACGTAGGAACTCTATGAAACAGCCGAATTCGTTAGCAAATTGAATTTGTAGTTAGATTTTCCGGGTTTACGGAATATATCTTTGTTTTGTTAATTAAATTATAGTTTTATATGTTTGTAAGCCCATGTTTTCCCTTAACAGAAATTTGGGCGCTCTCCACCTACAGGGAAGAATTTCAACCATACTAATTTAGTTACACTTGTTTCGTATAAATTCCTTTTTGAGTTGTTCCGTGGTCAGCGTTCCGCCTCATACTGACATCTCTAGGAAACCATGGTAAGTAACTAAGGACGCGGGAAAATTCGGTAAATTTTGCTTAGAGGCCTTTTCATTCAGGCTTAAGGATCTTTTACGATCCTGAAAATCTTCAGACTCGGGGCCCACGACTTAAAGTCTCTCCCGGAGGACTTGTTCCTTGGATTTTTCCATCCTAAAAAAATCTATCGACCCCGGCCGGGTTTGAACCCGCGAACATCGGAACCAGAAGCAAGGAGCATAACCACTAATCCACCGCGGTATGAGAAAAATAAATGTTTGTGTTAGGATTCGTGGGTAGCTCAGATGGTTAGAGTGCTAAACGTACAGAGTTTAGAGACTCTGGTTCAAATCTATAAAAAAAAAAAATTAACTGACTATTTAACTCATGCCCCAAATGGGAGTCAATGACCAATCACGTTTCAATTTTTTTTTATTTACAACGAATCACAATCGTTTTTCACCTCGATTTTATCACTGTAATATCAAGCTCCTCATTTTTTAACATTCTGAATAGGTCATAGCATTATTTTGTAGTGACCCCACGTGCCTACCTGTATTTATAGTGCACGATTGTAACCTTATCGTGGTTGCGGGAAATAATATAAAAAACATTTGTAGCAATTGATTATACCACAAAGAATAGTATTTTTCCCAGGTAATAACGTTTCAGAAATATATAATTAGCATATTTACATCATAGGACGTCAGAAATTAATTCATATACAGTTTGATTTGTTTAATTTTTTCTCCACTAGAGTGCATTGTTACAATATTGCGATCCTTTGGCAATAAATAATGTGATCAGGTTGCAGTGATAAACAAGTGAAACATAACGTTTCTCATTTGTTTTCAAACATCGCCGTTTACATTAAGTGCATAAATATTTTAAAATAACTATATTTAAACAATGATTTGTGAGTAAAAATAGTTTAATTTTATTCGTTAAATAGTCCTAACAAAGGCCACTCTTGATTTCCAAATTCTTTAGATAAATTCATTCCTCACTTCGTGAGTCGTGAATTTATCATAATTTGGAAATCACTCGTGGCATTACTTATGAAAATATATAGAACTTCTATTCTCCTAGTTATATTATATGGTCGCGAAACATGGACTCTTACTTTAAAGGAGGAGAAAATATTACGGATATTTGTGAATGGAGTTCTTAGGAAATTTTTTGAACCAAAGAGAGATGAACAGACAGGTGAATGGAGAAAACTACATTATAGTGAGCTACATGGTGTTTATAGGAAACCAGATATAATAAGAACAGTTCGGGTCGAATGTTTGAACGCATTAGACAGTAAAAGGCGTTCTCTGCTGATAAAGTTTTATCCAAACACACTTTTCTTACTCAGAAATCTATTCACGCGGTAATTATTGTAAGCTACCTGACAAGGTACCTTAAGATCGTAGCTCAAGATATAAACTTATGTGAAAATCCCGAAGGGAACCGATGTAGTTTGAAACTTATCCAAGATGTCGGACCTTGAAGACTTCGATCATATTTTGGGTATATGCGGAGAAGAGGAATTTGATAGAGTCTACCAAAGAATTCAACTGGAAGAACAGGAGAATCGGCGTAATATTGCGCGTCGCAGACGTGTTTGTATACGGTATTATTTGCGGGATGCAAGCGTAAATGCGTTCCTCTATAGCAGACGAAAATAACGGAAGTGGTTTTATCGCTGAGAATTCTGGGTAATTCGTTGCCAATATTACGAAAACGTCAACATTCATGCATGACCGGTAAGTCGGGCGTTAATTCGATCTCAGCAATTGCTCACGGTGAGTCAGCTCACCAGTGATTGGAAGTAATTTGAGTAGAGAATAATGTATTTGCATGCGGCCCTAGACTCCGATGGGGACGACATGTGGCACGAATGGGAAATGAAAGAGGTGAATGGAAGCTTCTTGCAGAAAAACTAGATGGAAACCGCCCAGTTGGTAGACCAAGAATGAGGTGGGAGAATAACATTAACTATGATTTGAGGGAAGTAGATTATACAGGGTATAATTGGAAAACATTAGCTCAGAAAAGGGATGTATGTAGAGCATAGTTTAATGTTTGACGATGTTTTATAAACAGAAGTTTGTTTTAGTTGAGAAACGACTACGAATTTTATAATTTTGAAATATTTATAGTTTAAATATATTTTTGCGCGATGGTGCGTTTTGTCGTACTTACAGCAATGGCGACTGTGATTTAAAGTTCAACTTCCTACATTTCAGGGTTGCCAACCTAAGTAACTGTACTGTAATAAAATAACTCCATCCATAGTAATTCTGCCCAAAGGCAGGTCCTTCACTGCAATCATAGCATTTTCATGCTATGCTTGCAGCTTTACTAGGAAATTGTAGGTGTGGTAGTTTCCCGTTGCTTTCCACATATAAAATAACTGTACTGTAATATTACATATTAGAAACCACGTGTGGGAAGTAAAACTACTGCCCTATATATATATATATATATACCACGTATAATGTATTTATACAAAAAATATACATTATACGAAACAAATCACTCCGTTTTAAATGAACTGAACTTTATTTGAAACAATATAAAACAATAAATACGTACTTGCCGCCATTTTATCACTAATTGATCTCACGGCCTCCTGCATGTTCAATTAATAACCATTGCCCACACTGTTAACGTTAGTCAGTTGTTTGTACTGAACGCAAATATTTCCAACAAAAATGTTATTATTTTACTATTATTTGATATTTTGAAAACTCTATCGCGCAAAAAATAATGTACAACGCACGTTTCTGAAGTGTTTTAAAGAATCTAGGAAATTTAAAACCTAGCTATCTTTCGGGTTTTAAACATTTTCCTCCATTTTTTAAAAACCACTTCCCAACCTCGCATCGTAATATATTATTAATCTAGATCAACTATTTAATATAATTTGGTGCAACTGGCCCTCGGTCATAAAACCATCCCAGATACAAAAGCATCAACAAAAAATGAAGTTTAAAGAAAGATGGCTATTTGGAGACAAATGTTGGTGCTTGTAGAATATTTTATTAGCTTTGTATGAGTTTTGTGTGTTTTGAGGTCCACACAAATTAGATCGGAACGTGCTTATAGCCGAATTCCAAACCATGGACCTCCCATCACAGTCTGCGTAAAGTCGTAAAACTGCTGTTCAATTGTTTCTTCTGCGATCTTCAACTGTCTCGTATATAACGCGCTCTGCCGCACATTTACTAAACTACTAACAAAAAACAACTGAGTAATATTTTCAATGCATCAGCTGCTTTTTTATTATTATTTTTGTTTTGTTTTATAGTTACTTCAACCTCATGACGCAGTTTAAAATAGAACTCATGGCCACCTGTAATGCGTCATGGCTCCTGACCTAGAGGTTATTCAAGTTATGAAGGGTTCATTCCCTTCGAAGGACGAACGCAAGATCAATGACTCTTATGAGTAGAATCCGGATGTTAGGCATTTAAAAAATTCAAAATAGGCAAAAAGACACTAAAATCATTAATATATGCACTATAAAATTCAAAATAGGCTCTTAAAAATAGACTACAACATACAACATAAAGAATATACATACATTAGGACTTTATTAAACTAAAAGTAAGATACATACAATGTTATTTACAAATATGGGTCGCACGGGCAGTAAGCCGTACGTGCTGTTAACAGTCCGTTACAATAAGTTGATATTTAAAAAAAAACACAATAATATTACAATTTGATATCAATACAATATACATTATACATTAACTTTCTTATGTAGAATTATGTCCACCGCTGTGGTCTCGAGGTAACGTGCTGCCTTGTCATGCAGCGGGCCCGGGTTCGATCCCCGGTCGGGGCAGTTTTTCTGGGTGAGGTTTTTATCGTGGTTTTTCCTCGCCTGTAAGACAAATGTCAGGAAAACTTTAAGGCCCAAACGGTCCCTGAAATCATATGGCCATCATCACCATCATCATCCTTCACCAGTGTGGAAAGCAACGGGAAGCTACCACACCTACTATTCCCTAGTAAAGCTGCAAGCATAGCATGAAAGTTCTATGATTGCAGTGAAGGACCGGCCCTCGGGCAGAATTACTATGGATGGATGTAGAATTATTAAGAATAAATGGTATTGCAATTTGTTAACATATTTATTTATTCCTGAATAAGTGTTGTTCTTATTTTCCGCGTTTTGTCCAGAAATGTACGGAAGTTTATCCAATTTTCTGGGTTTACCAGTAACTCGTAGCAGCCAATCTTCCACGATTTGAATTTAGAAATCTTTACAGTAATAACTGATGCCTCCAATATTCTAAATCGTTACATTTTCCTAATATATGTATCTCGTCTTCAAAGCTCCCGCACATTGGACATATTCGCATATCGTGATGTCGCTAATTTTTAAAAATTTCCATGTCCCTAACCTGAACCAGGCAAGCCCTGATCTCTCTTTGAATCCTATATTCAGTACATAAGATTCTCACTTCATAAAGAATATAAACATATGCTATCAATAGCATAAGATATCAGAGATGATTTTGGAACTTGTTCTGCCTTTTTACAAACATAATGTGTATGTTTTGCAGTGTGTACGTGCTGCGAAACATGGCACTTCTTCGCGCAATTCACAGAAATTTTGCAAAACAATATTGAACCTTCACTTGAGAACATTTCGGCACCAAATTCTTTCATGAAATTTGTCAGTTTGTCTTACTGTTCTCAGTTCTTATGACACAGTAAAACAACTGTTCTAAAAGTGTAAAAAAAAGCCATATACACTTATCGCATCACTTTATCTTTGAAACACCTGTCTGTGAACGAGGACTACAGACTGAATTCAGTGTTACCAACATCAAAAATAATATTGCCAGTCACTTAAAGGTTTCTATGCAATTATATGTGTCAAGAACTTTATCCATTTCAATTAATTTCATTGAAATACTAAGTTAATTTCGAGAAAAAATGGCAAATAGGCATTTATAGGCATTGTAAGCTGAAATAGGTATTTATAGGCAAAATTAACTTCATGGAAAACAACTCTAGGGTCGTCGATATGAACTTATATGAAGTCACTTTTACAATATCTATAATAAATAACTGTAGACTTTTCCCTAACATCCGGTCTCTACTTATGAGAATCAGCAGTGTCTTTAACAAATTACCTACTAACCCTTACCTTACCTTGAAATTTCTTCCAGAGAAGTTTTGTGATTACAAAGGCAGAGTTTAAAAAATGCGTCATTTTTAACTGCAAGGCATTAACCCATTCGCTTCAGGTTTAAATGGTCAATGAATTTCGGCAGAAACAAGATTTAACTTAACGTAAATGATATTGTCTATTTTTCAGGCATTCAAAACAAACAAAAGATAACGGTACTTGATATCACAATAAGGGTGAAGGCCAAAACACATTCCTCTACTATTAATAAATGTTAACAAAGGTTTGGAGTTTCGTAAAATGAAATTTCGTGAGGAAATAAGCCAAAATGTTGAAGGAATTATTATTAGCCCTAAAAATGTTCTAGTTAAGTTTAGTGAGCAAGGGATGTACAAAATATTGCAGAATATATAACATCAGATTAAGCGAGTGTACCTCGTCTTCTGAGTTGAAGGTCATTTAACTGCCGGCGAGTCTATCTCGTCTTTTGAGGCGAATGGGTAAAAATCCAGCGCCAAATCTCAAATTTAAACATAGGGACATGATACAACACTTGAATTGGTAGATTGTATAACCCTCACTACTTGTCGTTCGCACCGCGTCCCGCCACACTTCACACCACTCTTACTCATGCAGGGAGTTTATCTGCCGCGTACATGGGTTGACATTGCTGGATTTTGGCTTCGATTTCTGTGCCTTGCAGTAAAAGAAATCAGAAATCTCAAGGTAGGTTTCGCATGTAATGGTAGACAGTTCCCTTGTAAGTATATTTATAGAACTGGCACTATCGTAGCTATAGGTTCATGGCCGCACGGACATAAGCCTTTCATGCACGCCTACCCTATCGGCCTATCGTTTGGGCATTGGAACAGAAGGATATACAGAACTTAGATCTGCTGAAATGAGATATTTTCCAAGGACTGCAGGATACACACTACTGGATCATAAAAAATGAAGCCATGTTAGAAGAATTACACATGGAAACTTTAGAAAACAACATTTCTGACAAGTTGGATGTTATATGTCCATCGAATGGAGGATTACAGGAAACCCAAAGAGATGTTAAGCTATCAAACTGCAGAAAGAAGAAGATCAGCACGTCCACTCAAAATATTTTTGGATTGTATTTCTATTGATGCAGAAACAGTTCAACAAATGACCTAAATTTGTGAATGGATCATGATGTTGATAATATAATTCGGAGAATAACAATTTTAGGAAATGCTTTACAACACGTGACGCGATTTTTTTTCTAAATTCCAATAGTAAGCCATGCGCATGCGCCAACAAACGCGAAGCTGTTTACACTATGGAATCACGGGATGCAGCCAACATATACACGATATTTAACGAACCTAAAAGCTAACCTAAAACAATTTAAGCACTCTAACTTGTAAAAAAAACCAACCTAAAAGCTAACCTACCGCAATTTATGCACTTTAACATGTGAAAAAATGTAAAGCCCAAAAACAAATAGTTCTGAAATTCTGAAGTAAATTTCTATAGTTAATTAGTACATATTCTATGTTGGCTCCACTGGAACACGTCTTTGTTGTTGCATAGAATATTCGTTAAAACCAATATGGCTGCCACGTCTCTATGCTACGTATGTAGTTAAATATCATAGAACAATATATTGAAATAATCTTACTTACTTACTTACTCTCTGGCACTATCGAACCCGTAGGTTCATGGCCGCGCGGACATAAGCTCTCCATACATCCCTATCCTGAGATAATCCTTTCCAATCATCCCCTGTATAATCTACTTCCCTCAAATCATAGTTAATGTTATTCTCCCACCTCATTCTTGGTCTACCAACTGGGCGTTTTCCCTCTGGCTTTCCTACAAGAAGCTTCCATGCACGACTTTCATTCCCCATACGTGCAACATGTCCTGCCCATCGCAGTCTACGAGACTTAACTGTTCTTATTATATCTGGCTTCCTATAAAGACCATGTAGTTCATTGTTATGTAGTCTTTTCCATTCACCTGTTTGTTCATCTCTCTTTGGTCCAAAATTTTTCATAAGTACTTTTTTCTCAAATACTTGTAATCTCCTTTTCTCCCTTAAAGTAAGAGTATTGAAATAATTGTTAGAAAAAATGTAAAAATCATTGTAAATGGTGGGAAATAATTTGAAAAATGAAGCCCTAAGAATAAAATTTGACAGGAGTTTATGAAGTAATTAAAAAAAGTAGCGTCACAAATTGCAAAGTTTAGCCCAATTTTATATAGCCTATTTTATCAACTAATAATTATATTATAATTTTCATTACAATAAATAATTTTATTTATCCTGGACGATACTTAATTTCCTCGGTGTTTTAGGGAGCAGTGTTACCTCTAGCGGATCATACCAAGCATTGAAGTTTGCAAAGAATATACATTGAATTATCTAGAGTAAAAATGTGGCCGTACATAACTGGCCGCAGGGAAATTTTCAGATATGGCATCACTGTGATGTGTTTATTGTTTGATTTTGTGTTACATTAAATTAATTTCGCGTCCCACAATCCAGAAATTAATTCCCTCGGCTGCAAACAAAGTTATTTCTGTCCCAGTGCTCGTCCACTGCCGCTTATCCATGTTACATCGACGTCAAATGTCAATTTATTCGAAAAATGCTTCAATTTTTCGTGTTGAGCATAACAAAAAAAATGGCTTTAAACCATCCAGCGACATTGTTTCTGTGTAAAGGAGATACTAAGGACCAACACAAACTCTCTATTGAGAACTGGAAGTAAACATCAATAAAACGAATATATAATCACACATAGAAATACATTGTATAATAATCATCATCATCACTCCAGGGATTAGGCAATTGCCCGTTCCGACTTCATAATGCATCAGCCCAACGTCTTCTAGGTCTTCCAACATCACGTCTTCCTTTAGCTTGATAATAATTTGTTGCTAACAATGGATATCTCTCCTTACTCATTCCATCCATATGATCAATCCATTTCTGTCTGTAATTTGTGACCTTATCCAATAAAGGCTGTACTTTCAATTCTTCTCTTATATCCTCATTTCTCATTCTATCAAGTCTTGTACATCCTTTTACATGGAAATGGAAAGTTAATGACAAATGAGGGAAATTTTGATGAAGTGGAAGAATTCAAATACCTAGGAACAATAATTAATAATAGGAATTACATGCAGAGAGAAATTAAACATAGGCTCAATTCTGGAAATGCGTGCTATTATGCATTACAGAGACTCTTGACGTCCCAACTCCTTTCAAAAAACGTTAAACTAAAAATATATAAAACTGATATTCTCCCAGTTATACTATATGGATGCGAAACATGGACTCTTACTTTAAGAGAGCAGAAAAGAATGCAGTATTTGAGAATAAAGTTCTTAGGAAAATTTTTGGAACAAAGAGAAATGAACAGGGGAATGGTGAAGACTTCATAACAGTGACTACCTGATCTTTATAGGAAACCAGATATAATAAGAACAGTTAAGTTCCGTGGATTACGATGGGCAGGACATGAGGCATGGATGGGGAATGAAAGAGGGGCATGGAAGCTTCTGTAGGAAAACCAGATAGACCGAGAATGAGGTGGGAGAATAACATGAACCATGATTTGAGGGAAGTAGATTATACAGGGGATGATTGAAAAGCATTAGCTCAGGGTATGGATGTGTGGAGATTTTATGTCGACGCGACCATGAACATTCGGGTTCGATAGTGCCAGTGAGTTAGTTAGTACCAACTTGTTTCCTTAAATACCTTACTAATATATATATATATTACCGCTGTGGTGTCGAGTTAACGTGCTGCTGCCTAGTCACGCAGTTGGCCCGGGTTTGATTCCCGGTCGGGACAGGCTCCTGGGTGAGGCTTTTCTCTGGGGTTTTCTTCGCCTGGAAGACAAATGTCAGGAAGCTTAGGGTCAAACGGTCCCCGAAAATATTCATGCCATCATCATCATCATCATCATCATCATCATCATCCTTCACCGGTGTGGAAAGCAACGGGAAGCTACCACACCTATAATTCCCTAGTAAATCTGCAAAGCATAGCATGAAAACGCTATGATTAGCAGTGAAAGACGTCCCTCGAGCAGAATTACTATGGGTGGATAGGCATAGGCTATTATATATATACATGTGTGTGTTACATTGCAGATTTTCGCGGATATAAGTATGAATATGAAAGTTTTCTTGGGTTTTCCGCGTCTTGGATTCAAGTTCGGCCTCTGGCCACAGATTCCAACGTTTCGGCACATGTCATTATCAAGGAATGATAAGTTCGAGTCTGAAGGTAGATCTTGTTGGAAAGGCCCTGCGACTCGCCAAATTAATGACAAGCGGTGAGCAATTCCTTTTTGTTCTCCTGGATGTCCATAATAGGAGTCACATGTTTAGGTCTTATATAAAAAAATACATAGAGTTTTCGCTGTGGTCCGTTTCCGTAGACGTACACACATCCAAGGTTTAGTTATGTAGTTAAATACCTTCTGTTTTCAGTGTGGTCCGTTTCCGAAGCCGTACACCCATCCAAGGTTTAGTTATGTAGTTAAATACCTTCTGTTTTCAGTGAGGTCCGTTTCCGAAACCGTACACCCATTCAAGGTTTAACTACATAAAAACTAAACCTTGGATGAGTGCACGTCTTCGGAAACGGACCACAGCGAAAACTCTATGTATTGTATTATATAAGACCTAAACCTGTGACTCGAACTTATCATTCCTTGACAATGACATGTGGGATCATGCAGAAACGTCGGAATCTGTGGCCAGAAGCCGAACTTGAATCCAAGACGCGGAAAATCCAAAAAAACATATATATACCCTATTGGGCGCATGCCCTCTGATTTTTTAGACGACGTTTCCATGCTCCTGTTTCATTCGCCATTCGTGCCAATGTCCTGCCAATGAGAGACAAATTTTCTTACCAACTTTTAAAAACTTGTTCTTAAAAGTCTTGCAGAGTTCTCTTTGTTAAAAAAAGTGTTTTTTTACGACTGTCAATTGTTGTTTGATTGCAGTACATAGAGATTAGAGATGTCAGCTGTTTATCAGCAGGTGATGAGCAAGTGTAACCTTGTCTGCTCTATCTGCATCACGTGACTAGCCTTGTGTCATCTTCAAAACATCATGACGTCATGTGCACATGTCCTCATTCTGTTACGTCATCATTGCAAATGCTGTTTCTAAGGAATATGCAGTTTATAATGGTTGAAAGTGTTAGGAGTATTTCCATTTAATTAAAACAAATTTAATATGATTCTCAATATTATATCAAGTATAACAAGACAGTTTTACATGCCGTAATCAATCAAATGACTTCCCTCGACCTTCGAACTCGGAAGTTCATGCCACGCGGACATTGTATTGTATTGTATTGTAAGCTCATGTTTTCCCTTTACAGAGATTTAGGCGCTCTCCCCCTACAGGGAAGAATTTGAACCATACTAATTTAGTTACGCTTGTTTTCGTATAGATGTCATTTTGAGTGGTCCGTGGTCACCGCTCCGCCTCATACTGACATCTAGGAAACCAAGGTAGTACTAGGACGGGTAAATTCGATAAACTTTGCTTAGAGGACTTTTCATTCAGGCTTAAGGATTTTTTACGAGCCTGAAAATCTTCAGACTCGGGACCCACGGCTTAAAGTCCCTCCCGGAGGACTTGCTCGTTGGATTTCTCCGTCCTAAAAAGTCCATCGACCCCGGCCGGGTTTGAACCCGCGACCCTCGGGACCTGAGGCAAGGAGCATAACCACTAGTCCACCGCGGCCGATTCCCCCACGCGGACATAAGTTGTCAAAAAACCCCTATTCTGTTTTCCAATTCCAAGCGCGACAGGCCTGGAAGGCCTACCAGCCGGCTGCTGGCCTCACGTCCACATGTGTTAATCACAGAGGTAGACGATCATCTAGCCAGTGTAGGGGTGACATGTGGTCAGCATGTCGGGTTCCCCAGCCCTTATAGGTGGTTTTCTCAACCTGGAGTCGCTACTTATTTTAGCTACCCAAATGCCTCACGATGCTGTGTTCTTATTATATCTGGCTTCCTATAAAGACCGCGTAGTTCACTGTTATGCAGTCTTATCCATTCGCCTGTCTGTTCATCTCTCTTTGGTCCAAAAATTATCCTAAGAACTTTATTCTCAAATACTCGTAATCTCATTTCCTCCCTTAAAGTAAGAGTCCATGTTTCGCATCCATATAATATAACTGGTAGAATAATAGTTTTATATATTTTCAGTTTAACGTGTTTGAAAGGAGTTGGGACATCAAGAGTCTCTGCAATGCATAATAGCACGCATTTCCAGAATTGAGCCTATGTTTAATTTCCTTGTGCATCTCATTCCTGTTTGTGATTATTGTTCCTAGGTATTTGAATTCACCCACTTCCTCAAAATTGCCCTCATTTGTCATTAGCTGACAATTTCCATTGTATAATGTATTTCTATGTGTGATCATATATTTAGTTTTATTGATTTTTTCTTCCAGTCCCAATTTCTTAGTAATACTCAATTGTGTGTGCGTGTTGGCCTTTAGTATCTCCTCGCTATCACCCAGTAGTACTACATCATCAACATAAACTAACAGCTTGTTAATACAATTGAGTTGTAGGACTTCTTCATCCTCTAAAGATTTGATGGCATGCTCTAGTACAAAATTAAATTGTGGAGGAGATAGTGCATCTCCTTGCTTCAACCCATTGTTGATTTCAAAAGTGTCCGAAAACTGTTCGCCTACACGCGCCCTACTCTTTGTGTCATTTAGACAGAGACAACCTATTAAATGACTTAATAGTGTAGGAACACTATCTGTTCTCACTGTATTGCATGGCGATTACTTGGAAATTGTTATCTAGAGAGGATTTCCATAAAATTTGATGCGCCTCTTGTGATAATGCGCGCACTATCATTATGTCACACAAATTACTTTATCATAAGTAATGCCACGAGTGATTTCCAAATTATCGATAAATTCACGACTCACGAAGCGAGGAGTCAATTTATCTAAAGAATTTGGAAATCAAGAGTGGCATTTGTTAGGACTATTTAACGAATAAAATTAAGCTGTTTACTCACAAATCATTATTTAAATATAGTTATTTTAAAATATTTATATATCTAATGTAAACGGCGATGTCTGAAAACAAATTAGAAACGAGTGGTACGCTTCATTTGCTTCTTTTGTTCATCACTGCAACCAGATCATATTATTTATTGTCAAAGGAATGCAATATTGTAAGAATGCACTCTAGTCGAGAAAAAAATGAAACATATCAAACTGTATAGTAATTCATTTCTGATGTCCTATGATGCAAATATGACAATTATATTTTTCTGGAATGTTATTGCCTGGAAAAAAAATACATTTAAGAAAGTGCAAACAGAGGTTTATTTCTAGGTGGTATAATCAATTGCTCCCGCATGCGCTTTCTGTTGACATTCATGCACTATATATACAATCTGGTAGCCGTATTTCTTAGAGAGTCAGTCATTGCAGAATAATGCTATGACCTATTCAGAATGTTAAAACAGGAGTTTATTTCTTTATTATGATAAACTTTAGTTGATAAATTCTAGGCGAAACACGACTGTGATTGGTTGTAAATAAAAAATCATTGAAATGTGATTGGTCATTGACTCCCATTTGCGGCATGAGTTAAACAGTCCTTAAAATTAAATCCAACTTCACAATGTGTTATTATAAACCTTACTGATCATGCATTGCTCTATGTAGCAGCGAAACACACCACAGGTGGCTGTGGATATACGGACTTGAACTGTTTTCTAATACAATTTTATTTACAACTAAACTAAAATGTGTCGCACGCCAAAGCCTAATGGTCTAGGGTGTCGTGCCCAGGTTCGGAGTTAGGAGAGATGCCTTGCATCTAGTCCTCGGGAGAGGTGAAATTTTCTCATGGAATTTTGGTCACTTTTGGGAGAGTTTGGAAAAATAAACACTGGGGGACTTAATTTGCTAACCACATGTTACCCCTATTCTGGCTGGAAGGTAGTAAACTTCTGTAAATGGTACATTTAAGTATGAAGGAACAATTAGGAACAATGAGAGATGAAGAGACAGGTGAATGGAGAAGATTACATATCATTGAACTACGTAATCTTTATGGGAAACCAGATATAATAAGAGTGGTTAAGTCTCGTAGACTGCGATCGCAAGTCATGTAGCACGAATGGGTGATAAAACAGGAGCATGGTTAAATATTCGGATGGGATTTTGATACCAGGTTTCAAGCGGAATCCCGATTATCTTCAGTCAAATTTCCGACCATAAGCAGTACTGCCAACAGATACAACAATAATACCATAAAAATATGAAATTTAGTAAACTGGTTTTATTTGATGTTTAACCAGTTTCAAAAAGGTGTATTAATTCATATTTGACCGGTCCGAAAACCAAAGCCCCAGGGTCTGGATCCGGACCGCGGTCCGCCAATTGGCGCCGAAAATGCGGGAGAGTTGAACGTGTGTTGTCGTGTTTTGCGTGTAGTTGGAAAACGGTACGTTTCCGGACATGAGTTCCTATGCCAAAGTAAATTGTCTTGGTCCCCACTACACGTCCTCAAAGTCTTCTGCAATGGAATTTAGTTACACGCTGTATGTTTAGAATTCTGATATTACTGTATTAGCACTGAGAGAGTTGAATAGTTTCTCCTTTGTCCTATAAATTTGTTCATTAAATTTACGAGCTGTTTGTGTTAATAATTCAATTAGTGTTACTTTTTTCTTTGTGCAGGTATGTTACTATATCCCTAAGTTCGAAACCAGTAATGTTGAATCTACACAAATCACAAGGTAACGGATTAAATATTTTTTGTATTTCATGAACGAATTGCACTGTTTTATCTTCTTTTTCTTCTTCTTCTTCTTCTTCTTCTTCACTTCCTGGTTTAGATATTAGTTAATATTTAATTTTAGGAAGTGATATTTTGAGGTTATTTTAATTGTATTATTTTCAGTCTGATCATCTTACCTCAATATTAATGTTGATTTGTTCTTGGGCATGTTTCAAAACAGTTCTCTTTTGTCGTCAGCTTGTCCAGACTGGACAGAATTGTTTTGAAACATGTCCAAGAACAAATCAACATTAATATTGAGGTAAGATGATCAGATTAAAAATAATATAATTAGGTCTTCACTAATTGATCTAATACCATCTCTTCCGAGGACGTCCGACATCTCTTCTACCTCTCAGAAAATAATGTAAGATTTTATTTGGTAATCTGCTTTCTTGTATTTTTTCTGCATGTTCTTTCCACTGAATCTTGTTGTTAAAAATCTTTTCTTTTATGGAGTAGATCTGCAGTTCTTCACGGATATCCTCGTTTCTCATCTGGTCTATTCTAGGGCATCATTTTACTCTTCTTAAAAAAATTATTTCAAGCGTATTAAATTATATATTGTTACTCTATATTACAATATAAATATAATGCAATAAATTGAGTAATAAAAATAAATTTTGATAAACAAATGTCAACCGCAACCAAATTGACATTACACTATGTAACTGCAAAACCAGGACTGAAATTTAACAGGCAAACATAGGCTACTAAGGGTCAGTTTCACCAACAGAGGTAACCGTATTACGCCAGTTTTCCCCATGTATACTGCATAGCTTAAACTGGCGTAATACAGTTACCTCTCTTGGTGAAATTGGCCCTAAATTCTAAAATCAAATCAAAATTGCAAGCAGCGCAGATGACATATTTATGTCCACTCCTAGGTTTGACAAAAATGGACAAGCAAAGAAACACAGATATACGCGATAAGTTAAAAGTTTAAAATATAGTTGAAGAAATTGATAATTATCAAAGCAATTCTTACAACATGTCCAAAGAATGAACCCATCTCACTTTCCTAAATTAGCATTGCAGCATCAACCTAAAGGACTTCGAGATTAAGGAAGACCAAAATTACGATGGATTGACCAATCACATCTTGAGATTTCGTAGCAACAGGCTCAAATAACCTAAATCTCAATAAGTTGACGATGACGAAGATCTTCTTCTTCTTCTACTACAAGGTTTAGGCTATGCAGTCTGTTCCGGCGAAGTAAAAAGTGGAGTCCATCTTCTGCGTGGTCGGCCAACATCTCTTGTTCCTCTGGGATTATACAGGAAGGTTCTTTTTGTCATTCTTTCGTTGTTCATTCTCATTAAATGTTCTGTCCATTTCTTATTATTTTCGCTGATTTTATCTTCAATTTTATATATATTTAATTCTTCTCGTACAGTTTCATTCCTTATTCTATCCGCTCTTGTGCATCCTTTCACATTACGTAAAAACAGCATTTCCGCAGTCTGTATCCTGCTTTTATCCCTTGATTTCATTATCCAATTTTCACTTCCATACAACAACAAAGGAACAGCCATTGTTTTATATAATTTAAGTTTCGTATCTTTCCTTGTTTTCCGACCTAAGGTTCATTTTATGGTTCCACAAATAGCCTGGAATTTATTCGTCCGGCTTTCTCCTTCGCTTTTTAGTAATAGAAAATTCATCTGGCCGCCTTACAAGGGCTGCGCAGATATAGTTGGGTGGTGGGATTGCCACCTTACAGCCTCCCAACTTGCTTCAGCTTTGTTTTTAGGGTGCCTTCCCTTAGGTAGATTGCCTTCTCTTCGGCTCTGAGCTCTACCTGCCCATTATAGCCGTCCAATCTGGAACAGACGCTATGCTGATTTTGGTTCACCCCGGGTATTTCATTTCCCCGGTACCACCTATATTTAGGAGGCATTCCCCTATCCACCACCTGGGGAGGCGCCCGATGGGGGATCAGCAACCCCTCACGAAGATATTACAGAATATTAGTTCGACGTATAGGCCTAAAAGTTACTAACTCCATAATTAGAAGGGCCTAGAGAGCCCATAGACTACCATTTGGCTGCTGGTCTCACATCTACGTTTATTAATAACAGAAGTGGACGATCAGACAACCTGTATATGGATGATATGTGGTCAGCACATTGGATATCCTATCCATTACAGCTTTTTAATCTGCAGAATTTCATATTTAAAACCTATCCCAATACTGATAAAAATTATATTAAAATTCCGATGAGGTAAATAATCACAAAATAAACTGTTGAAATAAATGCCTGGTAGGTGCCGTCGTGCTCAACTAGATTTTTTTTCAAATTTAAGAACTGTATACCTTTCGGGAAACCGGTTTCCATCATCAGTACAAGGTTGTGTTCTACTATAGGGTTTTTCACGTTCAGTCTAGAAAATAGCATTGCTTTTATGGAGCAATTCTCGCTAGTAAACTTGCCCACTTATGTGAGATTGTTTTATTAGTTAATTAATTTTAAATAAATAGTTGAATGAAATAGTTTCACCTCTAACTTTGCCAAGAAGGTAGGTGGAAAAAATATCAATATGCAACGAATAATTATCACACACATATCTTAATAAAGTTAGGGGGTGAACTCGGTTATCGGAACAGCGGCTAGCGGAGATGCCATTTGAACCATCATTGTAGATAATTGTAGATAATTGTATTTCCATCGGCTAGCGGAGATGCCATTTGAACCATCATTGTAGATAATTATAGAAACTTGTAGATAATTGTATTTCCATCTCTGTTATTCAGTCTGCGGCGTCAAGTGGCAACAGCGTTCCCATAAGAGCAATACTATTTTCTAGACAAGAAAAACTCTATGGCTGTTGTTATTGTTTTGCGACGCTTTTGATACCAGCGGCCTTCGAGCGTCGTTGATAACTACTGATTCTTGTTTTGTAATTTCGCATAGAAATGTCATGTAGATTTCGTATAGAAATTATAATTGCGACCCTTTTGATATCAGCGGCCTTCCGAAGTTGTCGGTAGCTATTAACAACAGCCAATACCTACCGACGATGTTAGAAAGCCGCTGACATCAAAATTGTCGAAAAAAATAGTTAGTAGCACACATCCTTCTATTGATGATGAAAACCAGTTTCCGAAAGGCCTACAGCTTTTAAATTAAAAAGTAAAATGTTGAGGACGACTTCACATGCCAGGAATACAATTTAATATTTTATTTTGTAAAGCATATGCACTTATGCTAGGCATTCGATAAGTAATGGGAACATAACTATAACATCACAAAAAAATATTTATATCATTTTAACATTATGGACTTCATTTGTAGTCTCTTGTGAAATCAACTATATGTTGCCAAATGCTTGGATTATGGCGAACTCCATCTGCAGCACCATTTCTAGATATCTCCCTCATCTGATCGATCTGAGTTTTCTGGATATCAATCCTTGATTCAAATCGAAAGCCTTGTAGAGGTCTCTGATAACACTGACCAATAAAGAATAAACTTTTTCTTTTCTCTGAAAGAAAAATATGTGATTCTGATAGTATTTTTTATCCTGAATTCAAATATGATATCGGGTTTTCTCCATCACGCAAGGTTTACGAGAGACAGGAATTTATAATTTCAAACACATTAATATTTTCTACATTCGTATCTACACAATATTCGAACATTCGGACTCACCTAGACAGTAAGAAATGACTATTCTCTGCTATATTTCGCCTGTGAAGCATCCCTCTTGATGGTCCAACAATAATCGGCCAGCATATTAGGATTCCATTTGCCTTAATATATCTTTTCCATAGCTGAAATCTCCTGATGAAAGTTCATTTGGTTTTATTTTACAATGGACAAATGGACGGAAAAACGTTTATTAAAAAATAATTATTTAAATCCATTAACTGAAATTGAAATAAAAAAACTGTGGGTGATGGAGAAATTCCAAATACATATTTGAAAACACGATAAAAAACTGCATTAAGTACAACTATTGGTACTCATGAGAAAAAAAAATCATGTTGACCGGTGTTATAAGTTATAGTCACAAGGGCTCATTTCTGCTGAATTTGTTGGATGTTCGAGTACTTCCCAATTGCACCTTCTAAACAAATTATATTGACTATTTAACTCATGCCCCAAATGGGACTCAATGGCCAATCACGTTTCAATGATTTCTGTTTTACAACCAATCAGAGTCGTGTTTCACGAAATATTTATCAGTGTTATAATTACCATATTAAAGAAAGCTCCTCCTTTTTAATATTCTGCAGGTCTGACCATTATTTTGCAGTGACTGAGCCCATAAGAAATACGGCTACCAGATTGTATATAAAGTGCATGAATGTCAACACATGCCGCATGCGGGAGTTAATATAAAAACATTTGTAGCAATTTATTATACCACCAAAAAAAGAAACCATTGTTTGCACTTTCTTAAATGTATTTTTTCCCGGGTAACAATCCAGAAAAATATAATTGTCATATTTACATCACACGACATCAGAAATGAATTAATATACAGTTTGATGTGTTTCATTTTTTCTCCACTAGAGAGCATTCTTACAATATTGCATTCCTTTGGCAATAAATAGTATGATCTGGTTGCAGTGAGAAACAAAAGAAGCAAATGAAGCGTATCTATCGTTTCTCATTTGTTTTCAAACATCGCCGTTTACATTAAATATATAAATATTTTAAAATAACTATAGTAAATAATGATTTGTGAGTAAACAGCTTAATTTTATTCGTTAAATGGTCCTAACAAATGCCACTCTTGATTTCCAAATTATCTAGATAAATTCACTCCTCACTTCGTGAGTCGTGAATTTATCGATAATTTGTAAATCACTCGTGGCATTACTTATGAACATCTTTTTTAGGGCGATATTACTTTATTAAATGTGAGAAACAGTGAGTGTATTCACAAAATATTGGAATTTCGATACTTTCAATATTACAAATGTATATAACAAAGACTGATCAACGACATACTTCAAGATACCAGCCTCATGGGCTAGTGGTCAGCGATCCTGACTACAGTTCAGGCGGTCCCGGGTTCGATTCCTGGTCAAACCATAGGAATTTTTCTTTAAAGGGAATTATTCCTGTGGTTGCCCATGGTCTGGAATTTAGGTTAAGAACTCTCCTGGTCCTTCATTATCATTTATCACCCATCATACCATCGGGGTAACGTAACTCCGCCTTCCAGTTGCCCCAACCTAAGAAATGGATTACAATTCCGCCAATGACAGGAGAGAAAGTCAGAAATGTCATAAAAGACAACCTGGTGGCAAGAAGAAGATTACAATGGTCACTACTAGGATCGCTGATTTACAACAGTGTTGCCAATTCTTATCGAATATCCTAGTAGTTAGTAGCATACATTATTGTGCTGATGATGGAAGTCGGTTTCCGAAAGGCCTACAGTTCTTAAATATTTTCATGTTGAACCTAATTGAAGACGACAGTGCCTGCCAGATATATATATTTTAATATCTTATTTTGTCAAACCTATGTACTTATATTACTTCCATTCTGTATAATGATACAAACCTCTTCAGATTATTTCATTTACACCCTGTATAAAAGAATAACATTATTTACACCCTGTATAAAATATTAACAGTTGATTTACTAGAGATTAAAGTAAGAAGTTGATTTACCTATGTTAGAACTCGGGAGATGACAGAAGACATGTCCAATAATTCCACTTAACACAAACAGAAGCGAAACTGACACTGATGACCACTTGCGGGAGGGCGATTCTCCCCTCGAGGCGAGGAAATGACTTTATCTGCTAACACTTCCACAGCACTTCTTCCTCTTATCAGCTAGGATGTGACGTCAGCTCTCCGCTACTCTTACAACTACCTGATTCAGGGAAAATGACCAGACGCGCTGTCTCACACTTACAAATTTATATTTCACCCGGGAGTCGAACGGCAGACCTCCTGTTCGTAAATATTGGCACTCTACACTCAGCTTTTTTCATAAAACCGCATAATGCCAATTCGAGGAATGACATAAAAAGAAGTTGTAATGATCTTAAAGAATATTTCCGAGCTGTGGGCTATAAGTCTTCAAGCTTGAACTTCAAGCCTCAAGACCACGGTCAACAGCCCGGAATTCTTCTACAAGATCATCATAGTAACTCCGGCCGTGAAAGCCTAAGTCAATACATAAAAAATAAGTGTCCATTCTCCAAAAATACTGAGCAACAAAAAAGAAACATTTTCTGTCTGAAAGAAAAATATGTGATTCTGATAGTATTTTTTCTCCTGAATTCAAATATGATATCGGTTTTTCTCTATCACGCAAGGTTTACGAGAGACAGGAATTTATAATTTCAAACACTTTAATATTTTCTACATTCGTAACTACACAATATTCGAACATTTGGACTCACCTAGGAAGTCAGAAATTACGATTTTCTGCTATATTTCGCCTGTGGAGCATCCCTCTTGATGGTCCAACAATAATCGGACAGCATATTAGGATTCCATTTGCCTTTACATTTCTTTTCCATAGCTGAAATCTCCTGATGGAAGTGTTCCCCCTGCTTATCGCTCACTGCGCCAAGATAATAAATGGACGAAAAACGTTTATTAAAAAAATAATTATTTAAATCTATTAATTGAAATTGAAATAAAAAAACTGTGGGGGAGAAATTCCGAATACATATTTGAAAACACGATAAAAAACTGCATTAAATACAACTATTGGTACTCACGAGGCAAAAATCATGTTGACAAGTGTTATCTGCCCCCCCCCCAAAGAAAAGAGATATGGGAATGCAGGGAGGGAAATCATTTACCGAGGGAGAAAAATAATTAAGTGTTCAGTTCGCATATCTTACGAGGAACCAGATCCGTTGGTCAGACAATATAGACATAGGCCTATACTTCATACGTCCCACTTGGGGACACAGGTGCTCCCTACCGGGAGTTTCTTAACCAAGCTAATTTATTTACGATTATTTACCTACATATGTCAACGAGTGACATGAGGTTAGCACATCGTCTCATCGTCATCATCATCATCATCCGGTATCATGGCAGCTGCCGCCGTCTTCCGGAAACCAAACGCCATTCCTCTCTGTCCAACCATTGATCTTCCTCCATTCCTCTGATATTCATAGCTGCTTGTACCCCTTCTATCCAAGTTTTCTTCGGTCTTCTTCTCTTCCTCCTTTCCATTGGGATCCATTCCATAACAATTTTTGGCAATCTTTGCTCTGGCATTCGTTTGACATGACCATACCACTGTAATCTTTTCTTTTCTATGATGTCTATGATGTCCGGCTCCTCTTGTACACACATAATTTCCCTTATTTCTTTATTTTTAGTATTCTATCCATTCTAGATTTTCCAGCTGACCTTTTTAAAACATCCATTTCTGTACTTAAAATTCTTTTCATTTCCCTGGTAGGAATTTGCCAAACTTCAGCACCATATGTTAAAATGCTCTGAATTATGGTTTGATATATTTGTAATTTTCTATTTTTTGTAATATTTTTGCTCCACCAAACAGAGTTTAAAGCATTTATTGCTTGTTTTGTTTGTGCAATTCTATTTTTAATTTCCACTGTGTTATCGCCTGAATGGTCTAATTTTGTTCCTAAATAAGTGCATTCAATACTAGGTTTTAGTTCTTCTCTATTGTTGAAATTTATGTTTTCCATTTCTTCTCCTATACACAGGTATTTAGTTTTCTCAATGTTTATATAAAGTCTCCATTTTTCATATTCTTCTTTTAGTTTTTAGCCATATATTCTATGTCATCGTGGTCCTGTGCTATTAATACCTGGTCATCTGCAAAATTTAATGAATATACATGTCTCAAAGAGACATCTATTAAATATAGACTATAACTACGGTAACATATTACTTGGATGGATAAATGACGATTCAGTTTTGCACAGAGGCCTCTTTATTCAGGCTTAAGGTTCTTTTACGAGCCTGAAAATCTTCAGACTCTGAACCCACGGCTTAAAGTCCATTCTGAATAAGTGATGCATTCACATGGGAAATCTAGTAAGTCATAAAAGCAAATTTTACACGGGAAGCAAAAAACAATTCTGGCACTTTTAAATTTAAATATATTTTGTAAAGGTAATATGGATGTTTTGTAACTATTTTACAAATAACATTTCTTTTATAGCAGTGTCAAAATTATATTAAAATTGATGTTGGAAAAATTGTTTTTTGCCTCCCCTGTAAAATTTGCTTTTCATGCCTTACTATCTTTCCCATGTCAACGCCTCTTGTCCCTTGGGTTTTTTCATCCTAAAATTCCATCGACACGGTCGGGTTTAAACCCGCTACCCTCGAGACCAGATCACTACGACGGACGCTATCCAAAATACCGCAACAATATCCTTCCCTCCTAGACTTGCAGGTAACAAAGTCGTTATTTGTTAGACATTCTCGATCGGTATATACAGTTCAAGTTTAGGACACGAAAAACTTTCTGAACACCCTATATTTTCATAGGTAAAGCCACGAATGATTTCCAATTTATCTAGAGGATGTGGAAATCTAGAATGACATTTGTTAGGACTATTTAACGAGTAGAATTAAGCTGTTTACTCAAAAATCATTATTTAACTATAGTTATTTTAAAATATTTATATATTTAATGTAAACGGCGTTGTTTGAAAACAAAATATAATATTTGGTTATGTTTCATTTGTTCATCACTGCAACTTGTTCATACTATTTATTGCGAAATAAGAACGCAGTATTGTAAGAATGCACCCTAGTGGAGAAAATATGAAACACATCAAACTGTATATTATAAACTTCATTATAGGTTATTAATTTTTTCGGAAAGAACTCAGTAAAATCAGTATTTAAATACACAATTATTGAACACACAAATATCAAATGTGTATGTGGAAGGAGTCTGTTCATTATTTGCAAATATTAAACGTATTTGTTGGAGAGTTCCCACAATATTGTATGGATGTGAAACTTGGGCTCCAATGAAAAAACAGAAGGATAGAATACAGACGGCGGAGATGAGGTTCTTAAAACAAGTAAAAGGATGTACAAGACTTGATAGAATAAGAAATGAGGATATAAGAGAAGAATTGAAAGTACAGCCTTTATTGGATAAAGTCACGAATTACAGACAGAAATGGATTGATCATATGGATGGAATGAGTAAGGAGAGATATCCATTGTTAGCAAGAAATTATCACGCATGAGGAAGACGTGATGTTGGAAGACCTAGAAGACGTTGGGCTGATGCATTATGAAGTCGGAACGGGCAATTGCCTAATCCCTGGAGTGATGATGATGATGATGATGATGTTGGAGAGTCAGTCACTGCCAAATAATGCTCTGATCTGCTCAGAATATTAAAAAGGAGGTGCTTTCTTTAATATGATAAACATAAGCAGATGGTTGTAGAACAAAATTCGTTGAATTGTGATTGATCATTGACTCCCATTTGGGGCATGAGTTAGATAGTCATAAGTAATGCCACGAGTGATTTCCAAATTATCGATAAATTCACGACTCACGAAGTGAGGAGTGAATTTATCTAGAGAATTTGGAAATCAAGAGTGGCATTTGTTAGGACTATTTAACGAATAAAATTAAGCTGTTTACTCACAAATCATTATTTAACTATAGTTATTTTAAAATATTTATATATTTAATGTAAACGGCGATGTTTGAAAACAAATGAGAAACGATAGGTACGCTTCTACTGCTTCATTTGTTTATCACTGCAACCAGATCATACTATTTATTGCCAAAGGAACGCAATATTGTAAGGAGGAGCTTTCTTTAATATGGTAATTATAACACTGATAAATATTTGGTGAAACACGACTCTGATTGGTTGTAAAACAGAAATCATTGAAACGTGATTGGTCATTGACTCCCATTTGGGGCATGAGTTAAATAGTCATTGTAATTGTATGAAATGAAGTATTTCTAATCACTTCCGTACCTGTAACATAATTATAAAGAGTTAGTGCTATCGCGTAGATAGCTGAGATGCCATCTTCAGGAAACAGATAGACGCAACATCCGTGAGTGCACAAGTCCTCCCAGGCTCACATGGAAACCATTTACACTTCCTTTTAAGATGCTGCAGTTCAACGCTCTCCCAACCTCTCAATACCTTGCTCCATCCATTGCGGGTTAGGTCAAGGTCGATGGACTAAAATGAAGATTCTTTGGCAGGGGATGTTTTCTAATCAAGTGCAGGGCCGCAGATTAAAAATGAAAGAAATTTTCCTATCAAAATTGTAATCAACAATTTGGTACTTACGCAAATTTTGTAATTATTTTATTAGTATTCCTATCAGTGCGTTTTTTTCGAAAATACAATCGCACTTTCTCTCGCTACTAGGGGTTGTTCAGTGAATGAATGCGTTTATTACAGTACAGAATCGATAAATACAGAATAATTTCAAATGTACAATCACTAATAATGTATATTGCTTAACAGTTTCATATAATATGCTATGAAATAAAAACAGTTGTGCACCATCAATGGATAGAATTCATTTTATTCATAGAATATAGGAGTATTCTTTTTATTTTTTTTATTTTTCCTACTTCTTATGAAACTAATTTATTCAATAATATTTATTTTATTTTTAACTAGCTAATACCCGGCATGCGCTGCTACGCCTAAATAAATGCGAATTAATGTACTTTTATGTTTAGTTGAATAAGTATATGGCAAAAATAATTATAAATTCCTATTTTTTTTTAGATATTCCGTGCTGATTACCCGGTGCTGTCCGGGATTCGTTTAAGAAAGTGCAAACAGTGTTTCTTTTTTTTTGTGGTATAATCAATTGCTACTAATGTTTTTATATTATCTCCCGCATGCGCTATCTGCTGACATTCGTGCGCTATATATACAATCTGGTAGCCGTATTTCTTAGAGAGTCAGTCACTGCAAAAAAATGCTACGACCTATTCAGAATGTTTAAAACGAGGAGCCTTATTTAATATGACTATTTAACTCATGCCCCAAATGAGAGCCAATGACCAATCGCGTTTCAATGATTTCTGTTTTTCAACCAATCACAGTCGTGTTTCACCAAATATTTATCAATATTAAATTTACCATATTAAAGAAAGCTCCTCCTTTTTAATATTCTGAACAGGTCTTACCATTATTTTGCAGTGACTTACTCCCAAAGAAATATGGCTACCAGATTGTATATATAGTGCATGGATGTCAACACATATCGCTTGCGCGAGTTAATATAAAAACATTTGTAGCAATTGATTATATCACCAGAAAAAAGAAACCACTGTTTGCACTTTCTTAAATGTATTTTTTTCCCAGGTAATAATCCAGAAAAATATAATTGTCATATTTACATCATACGACATCAGAAATGAATTAATATACAGTTTGATGTGTTTCATTTTTTCTCTACTAGAGAGCATTCTTATAATATTGCGTTCCTTTGGCAATAAATAGTATGATCTGGTTGCAGTGATAAAAAAAAAGAAGCGGATGAAGCGTACCAATCGTTTCTCACTTGTTTTCAAACATTGCCGTTTACATTAAATATATAAATATTTTAAAATAACTATAGTTAAATAATGATTTGTGAGTAAACAGCTTAATTTTATTCGTTAAATAGTCCTAACAAATGCCACTCTTGATTTACAAATTATCATAAGTAATGCCACGAGTGATTTCCAAATTATCGATAAATTCACGACTCACGAAGTGAGGAGTGAATTTATCTAGAGAATTTGGAAATCAAGAGTGGCATTTGTTAGGACTATTTAACGAATAAAATAAAGCTGTTTACTCACAAATCATTATTTAACTACAGTTATTTAAAAATATTTTTATATTTAAAGTAAACGGTGATGTTTGAAAACTAATGAGAAACGATAGGTAGCCTACGCTTCTACTGCTTCTTTTGTTTATCACTGCAACCAGATCATACTATTTATTGCCAAAGGAACGCAATATTGTAAGAATGCTCTCTAGTGGAGAAAAAATGAAACACATCAATCTGTATATTAATTCATTTTTGATGTCGTATACATTTAAGAAAGTGCAAACAGTGGTTTCTTTTTTGGTGGTATAATCAATTGCTACAAATGTTGACATGTAAGCACTATTATATACAATCTGGTAGCCGTATTTGTTATAGGCTCAGTCACTGCAAAATAACGGTCAGACCTGTTCAGAATATTAAAAAGGAGGAGCTTTGCTTAATATATGATAATCCTAACGTTGATAATTATTTCGTGAAACACGTCTCTGATTGGTTGTAATACAGAAATCATTGAAACGTGATTGGTCATTGACTCCCATTTGGGGCATGAGTTAAATAGTCTAGATAAATTCACTCCTCACTTCGTGAGTCGTGAATTTATCGATAATTTAGAAATCACTCGAGGCATTACTTATGATAAACTTGTTTGATAAATTCGAGATAAAAGACGACTGCGATTGGTTGTAATTTAAAAAAATGATTGAAATGTGATTGGTCATTGAATCCCATTTAGGGCATGAGTCATTTTAATTTGTATCTTATTGCAGGAAGTTCATATAATCTTGTAGTGAGTTCACGCTAATGTCATTATGAAATAGAAACGACAGTTCCATTTCTTGGAAAATTCGTATCCAAGCTTTTTAAATAGAGGCTCCTACTCTACGTGCAAGTCGATGCTGAAACCATACACACGGCATGGATTACAAAGTTTATCATTGTTTTGGTAACAAAATACTGTTGGGAAATTATATTTTTCAATAAACAATAACCATTAATACATCTCGATAAAGACAAAGTTTTGATTGAAAATTGTAAGACATCGCAGAGCCCGGAAGATTGTCTTTTGTCAGAGTTATACAAAGTTAGTACAAAGTTTGGCGCCGGATTGTAATTAATCCAGTGGGAAAACATGTAACTGCTAATTATTACCATAAACTGCGCAAGAAAAGGACGTCAAACGCACTTCAAATATTCTGCATCGAGGGAAATTTCACTTGGATCTAACTTATTTGCTTTAAGTTGAGGGAATTTAATTTCTAATCAAAGGAAATACTTTTTTAAAACAATAATCAGTCTTTTTAAATACATTTGTTTTTATGAATGAAAGATTTGTATTCTTCATCTTCATCATTATAACCTTTTAGGGCACTCAGCCCTAGAATTACAACCTTTTAGGGCACTCAGCCCTAGAATTATAACCTTTTAGGGCACTCAGCCCTAGAATTATAACATTTTAGGGCACTCAGCCCTAGAATTATAACCTTCTAGGGCACTCAGCACTAGAATTGTAACCTTTTAGGGCACTCAGCCCTAGAATTATAACCTTTTAGGGCACTCAGCCCTAGAATTATAACCTTTTAGGGCACTCAGCCCTAGAATTATAACCTTTTAGGGCACTCAGCCCTAGAATTATAACCTTTTAGGGCACTCAGCCCTAGAATTACAACCTTTTAGGGCACTCAGCCCTAGAATTATAACCTTTTAGGGCACTCAGCTCTAGAATTATAACCTTTTAGGGAACTCAGCCCTAGAATTATAACCTTTTAGGGCACTCAGCCCTAGAATTATAACCTTTTAGGGCACTCAGCCCTAGAATTACAACCTTTTAGGGCACTCAGCCCTAGAATTATAACCTTTTAGGGCACTCAGCCCTAGAATTATAACCTTTTAGGGCACTCAGCCCTAGAATTACAACCTTTTAGGGCACTCAGCCCTAGAATTATAACCTTTTAGGGCACTCAGCCCTAGAATTACAAACCTTTTAGGGCACTCAGCCCTAGAATTATAACCTTTTAGGGCACTCAGCTCTAGAATTATAACCTTTTAGGGCACTCAGCCCTAGAATTATAACCTTTTAGGGCACTCAGCCCTAGAATTATAACCTTTTAGGGCACTCAGCCCTAGAATTATAACCTTTTAGGGCACTCAGCCCTAGAATTATAACCTTTTAGGGCACTCAGCCCTAGAATTATAACCTTTTAGGGCACTCAGCCCTAGAATTGAAATTGTATTTTAACAGTATATTACGATGCGAGGTTGGGGAGTGGTTTTTACAGAATGGAGGAAAAGGTTTAAAAACCGAGCGACAGCTAGGTTTTTAATTTCCTAGATTCTCTAAAACACTTCACAAACGTACGTTGTATATTATTTTTTGCGCGATGTTATTTTCAAAATATTAAATAACAGTAAACAACATTAAATTTTATAGTTTTACCATCGATAGGGTTATCCATAAATCCCTATGCTCTCATTATTATTTTATAATTTTCCCTTCCCCATTTTTAATCAAGAAACATTAAACTTTATTCCGATTAACAGTTTAACAACCTTGCCATTAATTAAACTCTATAATTTCCCTACAAATGTTATTACCCTAATCCTAGCATCTTACCTAATTTAACCCCTATAGAGTTTTATAATTTAATAAATTAAATTAGTTGAATTATTATCTTAATTTTTGAAATTATTTTTGTTGGGGTGATGAAGAGATATAATTAACTCTTTTTTAAAAAGTACACGTATTTGTGGTTAATTGACCCATATATTATGATTAGAAGACTAAATTATGCAGTAAAGTAAAGTAAATTTATCCCACAACAGGCTCGGAGGCCCTTGGGGTAGTAGGAGGTTAAGGCTCCCACTTTTTCTAGACAATCGGCACTTTATGTCAGCCGGGTTGTCAGTCCTGCGTGACGGCCGCCTTTACCCCCAGAACAAGCGTCTGGTACTCATTTCCGTTAGAGGCTGAGTCGACCCCAGGGCCATAGTGCCGCCAGAGGGTTTGGGCCAGTTTAAAAATCCTGACCCCAACGGGGCTTGAACCCTCGACCCTCCGGCTTGTAGCTCAGTGCCTTAACCACTACGCTACGGCGTGCCCCACCCTTATTGCAGTAGTTAAAATTATTAATATTTTTAAAGGGCCACTTCGTCATATAACATATGAATTAACCATTACGAGTCAGTCACCCATTAATCAAAGTTGTTAATAACCGGACTGGTCGAAGGTGATAAGGCAGACGAAAAAAGTATCTTGGTCGAAGGAGTGACGATCTTTCACCGTAAAAATACAACTGTCAAGAAATGCGGACATGGGTTCACCTGGTGTAAAATTTTCCGGAGGTCAAATAGTCCCCCATTCGGTTCTCCGGGCGAGGACTACTTCAGGGAACCCATGCAAAAGGCTCAAACTATGATTTGAGGGAAGTAGATTATACAGGCAGTGATTGGAAGGCATTAGCTTAGGATAGGGATGTATGGAGAGCTTATGTCCGTGCGGCCATGAACCTACGGGTTCGATAGTGCCAGTGAGTAAGTAAGTAAGTATTTTACCATCTTTAGAGAATGAAGAAGGCCTACGCCTCAATGGTATTAATAAGCTGTTAGTTTATGCTGGTGATGTAGTACTATTGGACGTTAGCGAGGAGATACTAAAGGACAACACGCACACACTATTGAGTAATTGGGACTGGAAGTAAATATCAATAAAACTAAATATATGATCACATATAGAAGTACATTATATAATGGAAATGGACAGCTAATGACAAATGGGGGAAATTTTGAGGAAGTGGCTGAATTCAAGTACCTAGGAACAGTAATCACAAATAGGAATGAGATGCTCACTTACTTACTTACTTACTCACTGGCACTATCGAACCCGTAGGCTCATGACCGCGAGGACATAATCTCTCCATACGCTTCTATCCTGAGCTAATGCTTTCCAATCATTTCCTGTATAATCTACTTCCCTCAAATCATAGTTAATGTTATTCTCCCACCTCATTCTTGGTCTACCAACTGGGCGTTTTCCCTCTGGCTTTCCTACAAGAAGCTTCCACGCACATCTTTCATTCCCCATTCGTTCCACATGTCCTGCTCATCGCAGTCTACGAGACTTAACTGTTCTTATTATATCTGGCTTCCTATAAAGACCATGTAGTTCATTGTTATGTAATCTTCTCCATTCGCCTGTATGTTCATCTCTCTTTGGTCCAAAAATTTTCCTAAGTACTTTATTCCCCAAATACTTGTAATCTCCCTAACTCCCTTAAAATAAGAGTCCATGAGATGCACAAAGGAATTAAACATAGGCTCAATTCTGGAAATGCGTGCTATTATGCATTACAGGGACTCTTCTCGTCCCAACTCCCTTAAAAAAAACGTTAAACTGAAAATATATTAAAATTTTGTTTTCCTAGTTATATTATATGGAACATGGACATTTACTTTAAGGGAGGAAAGGAGATTACAAGTAGGCCTATTTGAGAATAAAGTTCTGAAGAAAAAATTTGGATCAAAGAGAGATGAACAGACAGGTGAATGGAGAAGACTACTTATCAGTGAACTACATCATCTTTATAGGTAGCCAGAAATAATAAGAACTGCGATGGGCAGGACAAGTGGCACGAATAGGGAATTAAAGTAGGGCATGGAAGCTTCTTGTAGGAAAACCAGAGGGAAAACGCCCAGTTGGTAGACCAAGAATGATGTGGGAGAATAACATTTACCATGATTTGAGGGAAGTAGATCATACAGGAGATAATTGGAAAACATTAGCTGACGATAGGGATTAGTGGAGAGCTTATGTCCGCGCGGCAATAAACCTACGGGATCGATAGTGCTATTGAGTTAGACCGTCAACGATACTCTGAAAGGGACGGCATTTGTGCCCTTACACCTGTATGTATACAAAATTAAAATATATATATACTGTTTTTACTAACGTGTTTTTCGTTATAGTATTCATGGACTGTTATTTGCGCTAGAATAGCTACATTTAGTTTCTTTTGTTTATTGTGCACGTCACGAGAAGAAAATAAATTTGAAAATCTTCTTTTTGTAATTTAATTTAATTTAATTTTGGCCCTAATTGTCTTCAACTTATGTACGCTGTTACCTATGTATTTTTGTTAGCATATATCGTGCCAGTACTTGGTGCTGGATTTCGCTTCATTGGTTTAATTGCTTCATAAAAATGAATACCACCCCTAAGTTGACAATAAGGGAGGTCTCTTTTTATTATTTTAATAATGCAATAATTTAGGTTTTAATGTGTTCCCGCCGGCTGTGTGCAATAGCTGTACATGAGTTTTGTTTAGTTAATATCCATCCCGCGAGAGGGCATCGCCATCACTCTTGTCATAATGACGTTGCGCTTCAGTTTTAATTAATAAGAACTTGACTTCCGTTTTAATAACAAGATGGCGCTTATCTTAGCTCCGCTTCATAAATACATCCACAAACCGTGCTGCGCTCTATTATAACTGCCAACTGCACCAACTTAATGCTTCTAATCCAGCACGTACTTTTCAAGCAGATTCTAGTGCAAATGACTGAATACAGCAATTCCAACAAAAACAGCAACCGTCAACGCAGGAACTGAGTAAAAAATTATCCAACTCATGGGTTCATCGCCTTGAATACATAAGCTGTCCATATATCCCTATCATTGAGGTAATGTTTTACAATTATTCCCATTATTAACTACTTCCTTCAAATCGCCTCATTCTTAGCCTCCCTACAGGGCGCTTTCCCACTGGTTTTCCTAAGTTTTCATGCCCTTCTATCATTCCCCAGTCGTGTCACATGTCCTATCAACCTTAACTGTTGTTATTATATCTGGTTTCCCATAGAGATTGTGTAGTTTACGGTTATATAGCCTTTTCAATTCGTCTGGTTCATCTCTCTTTGGTTCAACAATTTTCCTAAGAACTTAATTCCCAAATCCTCTTAATCTTTTCTTCTAGCTTGAAGTAAGAGTTCATGTTTTGTATCCATACAATATAACTTTTATGGAATAGAAATTTAACCAGAAAAAAAATAGATTATGCAGACAATAATAGAAAGTATACTTACATATGGATCAGAAAGCTGGACAATAAATGAAATGATGCAGAAAATAATATTTGCTGCAGAAATGGATGGATTACGGAGAAGTATGAGAATATCCTGGCTACAACATGTTCGAAATAATTATATCAGACAAGAAATTGATGCACAAGAAACTGTTATCGATAGGATAACAAAGAGAGTTTTACAGTGCAAGAAATGGATGCACAAGAAACTGTTATCGATAGGATAACAAAGACAGCTTTACAGTGCAAGAAATGGATGCACAAGAAACTACTATCGATAGGATAACAAAGAGAGTTTTACAGTGCAAAAAATGGATGCACAAGAAACTGTTATCGATAGGATAACAAAGAGAGCTTTACAGTGCAAGAAATGGATGCACAAGAAACTGCTATCGATAGGATAACAAAGAGAGCTTTACAGTGCAAGAAATGGATGCACAAGAAACTGTTATCGATAGGATAACAAAGAGAGCTTTACAGTGCAAGAAATGGATGCACAAGAAACTGTTATCAATAGGATAACAAAGAGAGCTTTACAGTGCAAGAAATGGTTGCACAAGAAACTGTTATCGATAGGATAACAAAGAGAGCTTTACAGTGCAAGAAATGGATGCACAAGAAACTGTTATCAATAGGATAACAAAGAGAGCTTTACAGTGCAAGAAATGGATGCACAAGAAACTGTTATCAATAGGATAACAAAGAAAGCTCTACAGTGCAAGAAATGGATGCACAAGAAACTGTTATCGATAGGATAACAAAGAGAGCTTTACAGTGCAAGAAATGGATGCACAAGAAACTGTTATCGATAGGATAACAAAGAGAGCTTTACAGTGCAAGAAATGGATGCACAAGAAACTGTTATCGATAGGATAACAAACAGAGCTTTACAGTGGTATGGACATGTACAACGGATCTCGGAAGACCAGTGGCCTAAACAGGTGTTGGATTGGATGGTACCAGGCAGAAGGAAGAGGGGAGAAGTAGAAGAATATGGTATAATGGAATATATGATGCCATGATGAAGAGAAGTATGGAAGAGGGACAATGGAAAGATAGGAATCTCTGGAAAGCAGGATTCAAGGGCGAACTGCTATAAAGTGGAAAGTCTGTATTAGGCGTTAGGTACAATATAACTGGGAGAATAAGAGTTTTATATATGTCTAGTTTAATGTTTTGTTTTAAATAATGGGACGACAAGAATCTCTCCAAAACTCTGCAAAAAGAAATCAAACACAGAATAAGTTTTCTGCAATACATGCTATTATGCATTAGGGATACTTGTCCCAACTTCTCTCAAAAAAACATTAAACTGAAAATATATAAAACCGTTATTCTCCCAGTTATATTATATGGATGCGAAACATGGACTATTACTTTGAGGGAGGAGAAAATATTATCAGTATTTGAGAATTAAGTACTTAATTTTTTTTGGAACAAATAGAGATGGTCAGATTAACGAATGGAGAAGACTACATAACAGTGAGCTACATGATCTTTATAAGAAACCAGATGTAATAAGAACAGTTAATTCTCATAGTCTGCGATGAGCAGGAAATGTGAGATGAATGGGGAATGAGAAAGGGGCATGGAAACTTCTTGTAGGAAAACCAGAGGGAAGACGCCCACTTGTTAGACCAAGTATGAGATGGGAGAATAACATTATCCGTGATTTGAGGGAAACAGATTATACGGAAGATGATTGAGAAACATTAACTCAGGATAGGGATAAATGGAGAGCTTATGTCTGCGTGGCCATAAACCCACAGGTCGATAGTGGCAGTGAATTTGTATCTTACAGGATATAGTACATTGCTAATTTAAGAATTAACCAAGAATAATTAAATAAACTAAATGAAGTAAGAATCTAATATATAAAAATTAATGTGTGTTTGTTTGCTTGTTCGTACTTAATGCGCGGCCATACCGTTAATCCGATTGTGATGGGGCGTTTTGCAAAATGTCCATGAGATTCCCGGGATGAACATAGGCTATAAGAGAGTTGTGATACTCAACTCCTACACCCTTAAGAATCGCCCTTTATAGTGGAAAACGCGAAAAGAAAGTAGCTCTTTGGAAGCTTAAATGGCTTACGCTGCCTAAACCATAACAAATACACAAAATTAATGTTCACAGAATTGAATATCTCAAAAAGCTCTACAAAAAAGTCCGCGACACCATATGTTTATCTTTTACGGATAACTCAGAATAATCATTTTTGTCTTTCATTGATGCCAAGAAGATCGAGACAAGTACGTAGATTCCTGTGCAAGCATAGCAGCACATGACAGGTATTCTTTTACGGATAACTCATAATAACGAATTTTGTCTTTTAGCTCATTTATGTCAAGAAGGTCGAGAGAAGTAGATTTCTGGGTAACGTCGGGTAATCAGCACAGGTATCTAAAAAATATAAATTAATAATTATTTTTCCTTTCACTTATTCAACTAAACATTAAAGACACGTTAATTTTCATTTATTTAGGCGTAGCAGCGCACGCCGGGTATTAGATAGTTAATGAATAAATCAATGAATTTAAAAAAAATAGTATAATAATAATAACCACCAAAGACAACTGATGGTTAAAAGGTGGAGAGAGGAAGCTAGGAGTAGGGAATAATGAGCAGATGTTATGAAGGAGGCCAAGTTTCTTAGAGGACCGCAGAGCCAAAGGAAGAAGAAGAATAGTCATTGTAATAATAATAATAAATATAATAATAAACCAAAAATTGATGCAGTAACGTAAAACTGGGCAGTTTGTGACAGAGTTTCATTGGAATTGTGAATTGAAAATGTCATGTTATTTCTCTCTTCATTATTAAATTCCTGAATGGCTGTTTACAGTTTTTGTCACAAAGCTATACTTTTTTTTTTTGTGAGAAACTTGGCAAAGTAAATAACCAATATACGATAAGTAAAATTGAATATCTCGCAGGAGAAAATGAATGTCCCTGATTGGAGGTAAGAGAAAGGGAATGAATAAGGGTGGGAATAATTAGAAGAAAAGAAAAGGCTATTGATGTGGTTGGAGGGTGACGCAACAGAGAAACTTGTATTGATGAGTTGACTCTATGAATCCGCAAGAATGTAGTTCACCTTGACAAGGGGCTAATTTGGAAGCTGTAGCAATCACAGCTTGTGGGGCTTCTGGACATACAAACAGACAAAAGCAAGAAAACAATATTACTCCAGCAAGGGTGGATCTCTTCTGAACATGCGCAACATATTGTATTAACGCGCGCACTGCAACGTGACAATGGGTGGGTGAGACACAATGGACATCCGGATCTCTGCCTCTAGATGTAATTGCTCATATGTTTCTTGTATTAACGCGCGCACTGCAACGTGACAATGGGTGGGTGAGACACAATGGACATCCGGATCTCTGCCTCTAGATGTAATTGCTCATATGTTTCTTGTATTAACGCGCGCACTGCAACGTGACAATGGGTGGGTGAGACACAATGGACATCCGGATCTCTGCCTCTAGATGTAATTGCTCATATGTTTCTTGTATTAACGCGCGCACTGCAACGTGACAATGGGTGGGTGAGACACAATGGACATCCGGATCTCTGCCTCTAGATGTAATTGCTCATATGTTTCTTGTATTAACGCGCGCACTGCAACGTGACAATGGGTGGGTGAGACACAATGGACATCCGGATCTCATATGTTTCTCAACTGTTGATCGTCTCCAGTTAAACTGCTGATGAAGATCTCAACCTTTTAGAGAATTCCAATAGAATAAAGTTACATAGTGTTCTGCCCAAGAGCAGGTCTTTCATTGCAAACTCAGCATTTTTCACTCTTTCCTTAACTCAGCCTACCTTCATGAATCCGTATGCAAACCTCTTCTTTCTTCTTATTCATAATTTGTAGGATTTTCATCCTGTTTATTTCCAGAATCACTCCTCGGAGGAAGACGTATTGGATGTGCATCCACAGTGTATCCATCTCTTGCCTGGTCTTTCTCTTGTTCTTCTCCCGTCCATTGGTCTATCTTCTTCAGCTATTTTTGCAAGTCGGTTGTCTTCCATTATTTCTATATGACTTTACAATATTTTCATCCATCTGTAATAAATTTGGTTGTCTTGAAACCATTTATTTTGATATAATAATACAAGTATTGCAGCCAATTGGCCATATACAATTAGATTACGTTTTTGCATATTCATTGGTTGAGATTGTTCTTTTGCTACATAGTTCCAGGTGGTATCGTTCATATTTTTGTTCACACAGTTTGCACAGACATGTTGCGTTTGGTTCATGGAAAGCTGGATTGTTACAGATGATATGATGAAATCCGTGGATCGCCATTCTTGTACATATGTGTCTCATCTCGAAGTTTACTGCTGTCCAGGATCGATCAGTCTGGCCCCTGTGGCATAGAATTCTGTAGGTATTTCGTCTCTCTTTTGATCATTGTTGTTATGAATGTTTCTGGTGCTGGGTAGGAGCATTTGAAGTCTGATGTCTTCAATGAGGTAGGATTCTCTTGCCAGTAGATATACAAATCTGGATCTTGATGTTTTTGACACTCTTATTGCCTTTTTTTATTTTAATATTGTCTATCATCTGATGTATTTTTCTACCTCTAACCTTCTTTCCACTGACCATTGATTCTAGAGCTTCCGTCAGCAGCCAGTGGCCAATCCAATTTATTTTCCTCTTCTTTATGAGTTCTAGCATTGTTCTTCCATCACTCACTCTATCGCATCTTTTTTTTTTTTTATTTTGGCTGTCCATTTTATACCTTCCATCCTTCTCCATATCCACATCTTCAAAAGCTTCCAGTCGCTTTTCCTCGTTCCGTCGTAATGTTCAAGTCCCTGCAACATATAATGCTACCCTCCACACAAAACACTAAATTTGGCCTTTTCCGTAATTATTTTGCCAAAGATCCGCATAAAATGCTTTTTTTGTTAAAAGCTTCTTTCACCATTGTTATCCTCTGTTTTTCTTCTTGACAGCAGTTCATGTTACTGCTTTTAGTACAACCAAAGTATTTGAAGCTCTCCACTTGCTCAATGACCTCATCTTCAATCATCTTGTCTATCTTCCTTGGTTTCCTTCCTATAATCATAACCTTCGTTTTATTTATATTTATCTTCATTCCATAATCCTTATTCTCATGAAACGATTTTTGTATCTATCTTCGGGTTTTTATTGCTGCTACCGTCTTCCCGTGCCAAACCTAAAAGGAATATTTGAGAAAAAAAAGTATCTTCATCGATCCTACCTGGTAGACACCGAAAATCTCCACGTTATATGTATACAGGATGGAAGTTATTTAAGTGTGCAGATTTTAAGTACGTATTCTTCGGGTGAAATAAAAAAAGTATCAGCAACATTCTGATATAAAATACTTCTCTTGAAAAAACGAATTTCCCCTTAACTTAAACTAATTTCCTTAGCTATAAAAATGAGTATGAATCTGTGTGACATTTTTGGAATCAAACACTACTTGACCGATTTGAATGATGTTTTTTCCATCACTTAGATTTTTTCCGGAACAATTACTGCATATAACATATTACCCTATGTACTATAGGACTGTAGCTAAAAAGGAAAAAAGCGCATCGGAGCACTAGAAAAGTATTTTTTGGTCGCTTAACTGGCTTACGCTGCAAAAACCATAACAAATACACTCCCTTAAGCACCGTGTCCTTTATATCCCTCCTCATCACACTACCTATTATTCGAAATCTTGTACAATTTCTCTTGTTAGAACACGGAATTCCCTTCCAGCCTATGTCAGAGACTGCCAAACTTTACAATCTTTCAGAAACAAATTGAAAATAAAATTATTAACAGAAACAACTCACTAATTTTACATTTTAAAAATTAATAATGTGTGTTTTCAGTATTTAATAAAAATAGTTTTAAGATTTGTTAATATATTTACCTAATGCCTTGTATAATAAGCGATAGATTAATTCATTATAGTTTATTACTTCCTTTGTATTTGTTTTCTTTCTTTTCTTTTTATGTATAGTAGATTCGAGCTGTTATTCCTTTCTGTATACATTCTATCATTAATTTAATTTTAATTGTATTTAATATTATTGTATTATTATACATTATTTTCATTATTATTCAATTTGACAGATAATTGTTTAGTATAACTATTATTGTAATTGTTTGTATTTATATGTAACATATGTTTGTCCTGGTGAGTGGAAGAGAAAGCCACATGGCCTTAACTCCACCAGGCTACATAAATAAATGTAAACAAATAAATTTAAAATATCTAAAGAAAATTACAAAAAAGTCCGTGACAGCATATGTCTATCTTTTACGGATAACTTACGATAACCAATTTTGTCTTTCAGCTCATTTGTTGCAAAAAGATCAGCATACGTATATTCATGATCAACGCCGGGTAATCAGCACAGGGTATCTAAAAATAATTACGATATAAATTTATAATTATTTTTCTTTGATCTTATTCAACTAAACATAAAAAAACATTTCATTTACAGTACTTAGGCGTAGCAGCGCACGTCGTTTATTAGCTAGTTATATATGAACGGTCTTACTAATAAAAATCTCTTATATTGGCTTTCAGCAGTTGTTTAGTTATTCAATGTATAAGCCTTATGTAGATCACGTATAATTTCCTTACTAATAAACGTTGTGCAGGAGCTATATAACAATACAACCGTTACACACAATACGTCACATATTCGTCATCATTATGACGTCAGAACACATTACGCGCAGTTTGTAACAGAAAGAAAACGACATCAACTAGTGATTAATTGTGTAAGAAATGAGTATGGATAAGAATAGAGAGAGATTTCCTAATTGGGGAGGTACGCAAAAAATAAGCGTATTTTAGTTTATATACATTTTCCTTCAAGCTACGTCAAATATATCGTAGAATTAGTTTCACAGATAATGTGCTGCCATCTAACGTCAAGAATTTCGAACAATTATTGGAAGCTAATAAGTTTTTCCCATTACTTATGAATTATATGCAGTATTTTAAAATGCGTTAGAAAACGTTAAAAATTGTTGGAAATGTTACTGACAACAGAATAACGCTTTAAGCGAAAAAAAATTGCGATCCGATCGGGAATCGAACCTACAACCTCACAGACCGTAGTCAGAAGCTCTAACCACAAGACTATCAAGCTAACATACAACGCATTGCCCTATAATGAAATACATTTTTATATCGGTGTGTGTATTACGTATTAATGATGCAAGAACGTCTTGTTAAAATAATATTATCAAGCATTTAAGCTACATTCAGGTTAAATCTTGTCTACAGCAACTATTGTAGAACATATTCTTTTGTGAATCAACGTTCAACTTTAAAATATTATTAGGCCTAATCGAGAATGAGTGTAACAAAAGGCATTTTATGATGTCTTTATTTTCCTACCCAGAGCTTTATAAATATTATTTATGTCCTGTGCATCCATCAAACAGTCGTTAAAGTTTTGCATTTTGCGTTAAATTTATGGAAATATTCATCAATATCATAAGAAAACAATCAGTTGATATGAAAGTCCGACATTTTGTCTAGTTATACAATCCTTAAACAAGGTTGGAGGCATGTATAACGATTACCATGTAAGTTGTACACCTCTTATACACTGAGCAGCTAATACAGTGTTTATTAGTAAGAATTTTCAACTGTAATGTTTATAAACCTTGTATAAAAGTTATATATCGTTTATTAGTAAGAGGGGAAGTTTATAGGACTGCAGTGATAAGAAACAACATTTTGTGCAGCCCTTACACCCACACGTCTGGAGTGCCCTGTGAGAATGAATAACGTGCCCGCATGCGCAGTAACTCAGATGTTTTATTGCAAAGTGTAATTATTTACAGACTGTTTTGATTGTCAACACACTCAGGCGTTGTGTAGGCAACCCGCTCATCGCTTAATACCTCGAGAGAGCCATCCATTGTGTGCAGACCGCAGCACCTAGAGCAACGCGCATTTAATGCATTGTATTATTGTACTAATGGGTGTCCACATGCATTCAACGAAATATGGAATTCTTTTGTTATCTAAATTTATATATAGTACGCAAAAGGTAAAGTTATACCACTGTAGGCCTTAGGAGACCCTTGGAGTAGTTGGACATTAAAGGTGTCCCATAGCTACGGCCATCTAAACATATGCTATAATAATACTTTTTCAGTCTTACTAATAAAAATCTCTTATACAGGCTTTCATCAGTTTAGTTATACAATGTAAAATATATATATATATATATATATATATAATCAATTGAATTGGTGTTTACTTGATGAAAATCCACATGTATTAATTAAATAAAAATAAAACGTAGTTTTATTTGATTTTCATATTTATTATATAATTCAGTGACATGTTAACATGTCTGAAGAAGGTACAGTGTACCGAAACAGCTATCACTGAATTATATAATAAATATGAAAATCAAATAAAACTACGTTTTATTTTTATTTAATTTATATATATATACCGAAACAGCTGTCACTGAATTATATAATAAATATGAAAATCAAATAAAACTACGTTTTATTTTTATTTAATTTATATATATATACCGAAACAGCTGTCACTGAATTATATAATAAATATGAAAATCAAATAAAACTACGTTTTATTTTTATTTAATTTATATATATATACCGAAACAGCTGTCACTGAATTATATAATAAATATGAAAATCAAATAAAACTACGTTTTATTTTTATTTAATTTATATATATATACCGAAACAGCTGTCACTGAATTATATAATAAATATGAAAATCAAATAAAACTACGTTTTATTTTTATTTAATTTATATATATATACCGAAACAGCTGTCACTGAATTATATAATAAATATGAAAATCAAATAAAACTACGTTTTATTTTTATTTAATTTATATATATACCGAAACAGCTGTCACTGAATTATATAATAAATATGAAAATCAAATAAAACTACGTTTTATTTTTATTTAATTTATATATATACCGAAACAGGTCACTGAATTATATAATAAATATGAAAATCAAATAAAACTACGTTTTATTTTTATTTAATTTATATATATACCGAAACAGCTGTCACTGAATTATATAATAAATATGAAAATCAAATAAAACTACGTTTTATTTTTATTTAATTTATATATATACCGAAACAGCTGTCACTGAATTATATAATAAATATGAAAATCAAATAAAACTACGTTTTATTTTTATTTAATTTATTATATACCGAAACAGCTGTCACTGAATTATATAATAAATATGAAAATCAAATAAAACTACGTTTTATTTTTATTAATTTATATATATACCGAAACAGCTGTCACTGAATTATATAATAAATATGAAAATCAAATAAAACTACGTTTTATTTTTATTTAATTTATATATATACCGAAAACAGCTGTCACTGAATTATATAATAAATATGAAAATCAAATAAAACTACGTTTTATTTTTATTTAATATATATATATATATATATATATATATATATATATACCGAAACAGCTGTCACTGAATTATATAATAAATATGAAAATCAAATAAAACTACGTTTTATTTTTATTTAATTTATATATATACCGAAACAGCTGTCACTGAATTATATAATAAATATGAAAATCAAATAAAACTACGTTATATATATATATATATATATATATATATATATATATATATAGTTCCGGGTTCGAATCCCGTCCAGGCATTTATTTTTCTTATCATACCATATTAAGCTTGCATTGCTCAATGTTAAACATTTAATTATAACATCGATAAAGCGTCACTGCTATAAAGTAAAAATATTCTCTTTAATTTGCTTACTTGTTATAGTCAGCTACTAGATGGCAGTGAAGACCGAGTTCTCGCGACATCTAGTAATAATGGAGAATATAATACAATATATAAGAAAAATAAGTGTTTCAATTGGATTCGCTGGTGGTGTAATGGATAACACGCTGAGGTATAGACTCAGAGTTCCGGGTTCGAATCCCGTCCATGCATTTATTTTTCTTATCATGCCATATATATATAATCATGTATAATTTCCTTACAAATAAACGTTGTACAGGAGCTAGAACATGGAATTCCCTTCCACCGTATGTCAGAGACTGCCAAACTTTACCATCTTTCAGAAACAAATTCAAAATAAAATTACTAACAAAAACAACTCACTAATATTACTTTTTAAAAATTAATAATGTGTTTTTCATTATTTAATAAAAATAGATTTAAGATTCGTTAATATATTTACCTAATGCCTTGTATAAAAAGCATATATTAATTCATTGTAGTTTATTACTTTCTTTGTATTTTTTCTTTCTTTTCTTTTTATGTATAGTAGATTCGAGCTGTTATTCCTTTCTGTATTCATTCTATCATTAATTTAATTTTAATTGTATTTAATTTTATTGTATTATTAGACACTATTTTCATTATTATTCAATTTGACAGATAATTAATTGTTTAGTATGATTATTATTGTAATTTTTTGTATTTATATGTAACATATGTTTGTCCTGGTGAGTGGAAGAGAAGGCCTCATGGCCTTAACTCCACCAGGCTAAATAAATAAAAAATAAATCTATATAACAATGCAATCCTTATACACATATTCGTCATCATTATGACGTCAGAACATAATACGCGCAATTTGTAACAGAAAGAAAACAACATCAATTAGTGATTAATTGGGTAAGAAATGAGTAAGGATAAGAATAAATAGAGATTCCCCAATTGGGAAGGTACGGAAAAAATAAGTGTATTTACATTTTTCTTTAGGCTATGTCAAATATATCGTAGAATTAGTTACACAGATAATGTGCTGCCATCTAACATCAAGAACTTCGAACAATTCTTGAAAACTAATAACAGTTTTTGCCATTACTTATAAATTATTATATGCAGTGTTTTATGATGCGTTATAAAACGTTCAAAATAGTAGGAAATGTTAGCGACAACAGAATAACGCTTTAAGCGAAAAAAAATCTGCAATTTCATCGGGAACATTGTTTTCTGCGCGATGGTGTTTCAAAATAATAAATAATAGTAAAATAATATATTTGTTGGAAATATTTGCGTTCATTATTAATAACTGACCAAAGTTAACAGTGTGGGCAATGCTTATTAATTGAGACTACAGCAGGCCGTGACACCAATAAGTCATAAAATGGCGGCAAGTACGTATTTATTGTTTTATATTGTTTCAAATAATGTTCGTTCATTTAATATGCAGTGATTTGTTTCGTATTATGTATATTAACACTGTCTTTTGTATATACATTGTACGTAGTATACATAGAGGGCACTGGTTTTACTTCCCGCAAGAAGTTTGTAATATGTAATATTACAGTATAGTTATTTATAGGTTGGCAACCCCGAAATGTTGAAAGTTGAACTTTCAATCATGGGCGCCATTGCTGTAAGTACGACAGAACGCACTATCGCGCAAAAATGTAATATAGGCCTGGGCCTGCATATAATAGATTCTTCTTCTTATTATTCTTATACTTTATTTGTAGGATTTTCATCCTAGATTAAATCCAAATAATAAAGTAAAGAATCTGCCAGTTTATAATTCGTGAGCTATAAATAGATCAGTCTCCAACGGAAATGAGTACCAGACCCTTGTTCTGGAGGTAAGGACGATCACACAGGGCTGACATCTCGTGCCGTTTATCTAGAAAGATGGGGTCCTTAATCCCGAACTACCCGAAGGGACTGCTAAAGCCTGTAGTGAGATCAGGGTTACTTTGTAGCGAGGTTACCTATCCACGTGGTTGAATTAATTTGGCGCAGAGTGGCGTGGGCTGTTAAGTGGAAGATACAGCAGTTCCGACAGCCAGGAGATGAGCTATCCATTGTCAGACTGTAATCTACTTGTTGTGGCAGTCAGGAAATTAATCTGCCAGACACCGGAACATCTCAGCTATAACACTCTTATCGATCACACAACCCCCAGGTACTCCTCTCCCCCTTCATTTCTTAAACCGCCGCCGCCGTTGTTTAACAGTAACGCATTTGCTTTACATGAAGCGGATCTGGGTTCGTGCCTCCGTCAAGAAACGTTTCCTTGGCAAGCTTTTCTTTTTATATGGAGAGGTTTTCCTTATCTTTAAGACAAATTTCAGAAATCTTTTAATGCCTAAATAACTCCTGAAAACCATCTGCTTAGGAAAAGAGAATTCTAATCGTATTTAGGCGTCAGAAATGAGATTTGTTTAGTTAATTATTGGCATATACAAAATTAGATTAAAAAAATTAAGAAATTATAAATATATAAAATATGAAATAAATATCCACAACTTGTGTCGAACTCAGGGTCGGGTCGAGGGATGAGATGAGATGAACCTCTATATAGTAGTCTATCCTATAATAATTCTGCCCGAGGGCAGGTCTTTCACTGCAATCATAGCATATTAATGTTATGCTTTGCAGCTTTAGTAGGGAATTGTAGGTGTGGTAGCTTCCCGTTGCTTTCCACACCGGGTGAAGGATGACGATGATAATGATAAGGATGATGATGATGATGGCGGCCGGATGATTTTCGGGGACCGATGGGTCCTAAGATTCCTGACATTTGTTCTACAAGTGAAGAAAAAAAACCGAAAAAACCTCACCCAGGAGCCTGTCCCGACCGGGAATCGACCCGGGCCCGCTGGGTGACAAGGCAGCCCGCTACCTCAAGACCTCAGTGGTGGACACTTCTACGAGTATATATAGAGGTCTGTGAATGACAAGGGTGCCGGCCAACTACGCCTGACGCAACATGACAGCGGCAGATGAACGAAATGGATGAGATAAGTATGGAGAAATGGTAGAATGAAATTGTGGCAGAGACAACGGGAGAAAATCCCGAGAAAAACCTGCCCAAGCTCCGTTTCGTCCACCGTGAAACCCACATGGAGTGACCAAGACTCGATCTCGGGACCCCAGCATTCATTTCATTGATATACCCCTGTGACGGTGTGTGAGGAGTGGTCTGCCGGCACCCTTGTCATTCACACACCTCTATGTAAGGGGTTCATCTCATCTCATCCCTGAACCCGACCCTGAGTTGGACACGAGTTGAGGATATTTACGTATATTATGTTCTTATTATCATCATTATTATCAATTTTAGAATCAGATGGGAAAAGTTATAGTGAAATTGAGAAAATAACACTGGTCAATATGATTTTTGTCTCATGAGTACCAATAGTTGTACTTAATGCAGTTTTTATCGTGTTTTCAAATATGTATTCGGAATTTCTCCGTCGCCCACAGTTTTTTTTATTTCAATTTCAATTAATGGATTTAAATAATTATTTTTTTAATAAACGTTTTTCGTCGATTTATTATCTTGGCACAGTGAGCGATGAGCACGGGGAACACTTTCATCAGGAGATTTCAGCTATGGAAAGATATATCAAGGCAAATGGAATCCTAATATGCTGGCCGATTATTGTTGGACCATCAAGAGGGATGCTCCACAGGCGAAATATAGCAGAAAATAGTCATTTCTTGCTTTCTAGGTGAGTCCGAATGTTCGAATATTGTGTAGTTACGAATGTAGAAAATATTAAAGTGTTTGAAATTATAAATGTCTGTCTCTCGGAAACCTTGCGCGATGGAGAAAAACCGATATTATATTTGAATTCAGGAGAAAAAAATACTATCAGAATCATATATTTTTCTTTCTGAGACAAAAAAAAAGTTTATTTTTTGTTGCTCAGTGTAATTAGTGCAGGAAGAAAAGTAATTGGATAAAAATATGACTAAAACAAGACGTTAAATCATTAATACAAAGTGTTATGTTGTGAGGTGCAGAGACCTGGACTTTAAAGCAAACAAAAGAATTATTTATTGACAACACAGATGGATTTATGGTGAAGCAGAAAATTAGATAAATAATGAAAGTTAAACATAATATTTTAGAAGTAATAGAATAAGTAAGTTTGAAATGATATGGACATCTGAAGAGGATGAAGAATAATAGAGTCACAAGAATGATGCTGGATTGGAATGCTGAAGGAGGAGGAGTGGGAAACCCATAGAACAGTGGACGGATGAAGTGAGAAGAAACATGATCATCAAAGACCTCAAAGAACAAGATGCTGAGGATAAAAATCTGTGGCGGAGCAAAGTACATTTGAGCTGAGGGATGAGTACTGTGATCTAGAGAAAATCCTTAATTTAAAAAAATATTATTATTATTATTATTATTATTATTATTATTATTATTATTATTATTATTTATTATTATTATTATTATTATTATTATTATTATTATTATTATTATTATTATTATTATTGGAACAGACATATAACCAGGAAAAATAAGTTACATATATATAATTCAATAGTGAGACGTACTGTCACATATGGAGCTGAAGTTTGGAAATTCAACAAAAACTTAGAACAAAAACTTATGTCAATGGAAATGGATTCTTTCAGGAGAGCAGCAAGATGTTCAAAATTAGACAAAATAAGAAATACTGTCATAAGAGAAAACATGAATATTGGTTATTCAATAGTAGATTATATATGGTATAAGCAATTAAATTGGTATGGGCACGTACGACGAATGCAAGAAGAAAGATTACCCAGGAAAACATTGGAATGGTGTCCACCTGGAAGAAGGGGGAGAGGAAGACCTCAAAACTCGTGGATGCAGGAAATAAGAACTGGAATGAGAGCAAGAGGACTGGAGGACATGGATTAGATGGAGAGAGCCGAGTGGAGAAGAAAAATAAAACTTTAGGCACAGAAAGATGTGTAAACATTAAAATTATTATTATTATTATTATTATTATTAAATTAATCCCACTACAGGCCTCGGGAGGCCCTTGGGATAGTGGGGGGGGGGTTAAGGCTCCCACTTTTTTTAGACAATCGGCACTTGATGTCAGCCGAGTTGTCAGCCCTGCGTGACGGCCAGAACAAGCGTCTGGTACTCATTTCCGTTAGAGGCTGAGTCGACCCCAGGGTCATAGTGCCTCCAGAAGGTTATGGTCAGTTTAAAAATCCTGACCCCATCGGGACTTGAACCCTCGACCTTCCGACTTGTAGAGCAGTGCCTTAACCACTACGCTACGGCGTGCCCCCATTATTATTATTATTATTATTATTATTATTATTATTATTATTATTATTATTATTATTATTATTATTATTATTATTATTTATTATTATTATTATTATTATTATTATTATTGTTGAAATGTAACAGCAGAAAGGATTAGTTTTGTGTGACATATTCATTTCGTTTGAAGAGTTGCGATGGAACATCTGATGTTAGTAACTGAATATCTTTTGTTTATGAGAGGGCAAGTGGGGTTGTTCTGGACAAGTGAGGGTGTTAATTCCACACGTGTGTCTCCAGAAATTCCTAACATTTCACCCCGGGGCAAGATGACATATGTTGACTGTCCTCCTTGCTCCAGTTTCTTGTGAAAAGAAATAAAGTTTATAAATTAGTGAAGTGTTTGGAAAGCTCATTAAGAAGTGCAACACGTGTTCTCATCGCCTCGAGGGCTGCTACCCTCTGCAGCTACCAATTGCTGGTCTCAGAGGTCATCTGGTTCCTTCGGTATCAATCTACTTTTTTACAGTGTTTTTATTGTTCCATTTAAAAAGCTTGTTTTTTGTTTCATATTCGTGAAACCCTCAAGACGTTCTAAAAAATGTTTAACCAAAATACAAAATAAAAATAAAAATAAACTCTTAAAATAAATCGATGGAATATTGTGGGATAGAAATATAAGTAATAAAAATAAAATGAAAAAAATATCATACAATTGTTAAAAGCATCATTACTTATGGAGCAGAATTTTAGCCGTTAACAACAAAAACAAATAAGTGTCTTTTGGCAACGGAAATGGATTTTATACGAATGGCAGCAAGAATTTTAAGAAGAGTAAAAATTAGGATAAAATGAAGATTGAAGACACTATTTTAGATTATATTAAAACTCAGCAATTAAGATGGTACGGACGTGTCCAGCGAGTGGAAGAGGATCGACTACCAAAATATGATTTGGAATGGAAACCTGAGGGAAGACGAGGCAGAGGAAGACCTAAAACCTCCTGGAGTCAGGGAATATGTTTATTCATATCTACAACCAGGAGATTGGATGGACCGACAAAATTGGCTATTAGGATGTCAAAGACATTAATCAACCGATGATCTATCTAAAATAAATCGATTATTATCCTATCAGTACAAACAACTATAATAATAATAATAATAATAATAATAATAATAATAATAATAATAATAATAATAATAACAATAATAATAATAAATATAATTGTATCCCTAATAAATACAAAAACAAATAATTATATTTATTTATAAAATTAATTACAATTAAATAAATATACATTGAAACGCACAATAAGATTTTCAATGTAAATGAAAATTCTATTGGGGGTTTTCTCATTAAAATATGTACAGTATATATATATACATATATATATATATATCCACCGCTGTGGTCTCGAGGTAGTGTGCTGCCTTGTCACGCAGCGGGCCCGGGTTCGATTCGCGGTCGGGACAGGCTCCTGAGTGAGGGTTTTTCCTCATCTGTAAAACAAATATCAGGAAGCTTAGGGCCCAACGGTCCCCGAAAATCATCCGGTCATCATCATCATCATCCTTATCATCATCACCACCATCCTTCACCGGTGTGGAAAGCAACGTGAAGCTACCACACTTATAATTCCCTAGTAAAGCTGCAAAGCATAGCATGAACATGCTATGATTGCAGTGAAAGACCTACCCTCGGGCAGAATTACTATGGATGGATATATATATATATATAAATATATATATATATATATATATATATATATATGATTTCTTTACAGATCTTCCCTATCCTATTTAGAATACGTCGAAAATTACCATATATATGACATGAAAAAAAATGCCTGAGTCGGGATTTGAATCCGAGTCTCTAAACTCTGTACGTTTAGCGCTCTAACCATCTGAGCTACTCAGGAATCGTAACACTAATATTTTTTTACCTTATATGTATAGTATTCTCAATTTATACGAGAGGTAGCGGGATATCGTTCCAGCTGCCATCTAGTTGCCAATATATAATATATATATATATATATATATATTTATGGCATGATAAGAAAAAAATAAATGCTCGGAGGAAGGGACTTGAACCCGGACCTCTGGATTGATACCCCATTACGCTACCGAGCACCAGTATAAACATTAATTTTTGTCATAGATATAGCCTATATGTATATATATATATATATATATATATATATGCCTATATATGTGTGTGTGTGTGTGTGTGTGTGTGTGTGTGTGTGTGTGTGTGTGTGTGTGTGTGAAAACTACAATAAATACCTGAGCTGGGATTTGTAACCGGGACTTCTAACTCTCTACGTTGGTACGTGACCACCAGCGCCATTCAGGAATCCTAGCAGAAACATTTATTTTCTTCTTTATATATAGGCTAATTCTAAATTCATGTGGTGCAGCAGGACATAGGCCGAATTGCCATTTCGAGGCAACTGTAATAAGTAAGCATTTTAAAAGGAATTTTTACTTTATACCAGTATCGCTTACTCACTCACTGGCACTATAGAACCCGTAGGTTCATGGCTGCGCGGACATAAGCTCTCCATACATCCTTATCCTGAGCTAATGCTTTCCAATCATTCCCTATATAATCTACTTCCCTCAAATCATAGTTAATGTTTTTCTCCCACCTCATTCTTGGTCTACCAACTGGGCGTTTTCCTTCTGGCTTTCCAACAAGAAGCCTCCATGCAAGTCTCTCATTACCCATACGTGCAAAATGTCCTGCCCATCGCAGTCTACGAGACTTAACTGTTCTTATTATATCTGGCTTCCTATAAAGACCACGTAGTTCATAGTTATGTAGTCTGCTCCATTCACCTGTGTGTTCATCTCTCTTTGTTCCAAAATTTTTCCTAAGAACTTTATTCTCAAATACTCGTAATCTCCTTTCCTGCCTTAAAGTAGGAGTCCGTGTTTCGCACCCATATAATAATAATAATAATATTAATAACAATAATAATAATAATAATATTATTATTATTATTATTATTAATTATTATTATTATTATTATTATTATTATTATTATTATTATTATTATTATTATTATTAACTCTTACTGTCAGTTACAGAGTCTATGAGAGTCTACAAACGGGTTGGAAGAACCTACTTTATTTATTTGCTGTATTTATTGGATTAAAAAATTCGGGATGTAGTTTGCAACCATCTCTACCATGAAGGGGCATAGACGGTCTCCAGCCTTGGTTAAGTGTATGTGAGTTGTGCGGCAGACTGTACTGTTCTCGGTAAAGGGGTGGAGTGCACGTGCCATTGATGGAACACGGTCCCCACATTGATCAATCTGACAATCGTACATTAGCGGCCTATATATCGAGTCGCACCCTCGCCTCCTAACGGAAACGTACGTGGCCGGACAGTTAGCCGCAGAGAATCCTGATTGTGGTGGATTTATGTCAACCGTTCACCCTTCACATATTTCCTTGCTATTTAAGTCGCTTTAACTACAACGGTTATATCACAAATTTTCTCTATTATCTGTCTTACAAGCATTATGTAATGGAAATGGACAGCTAATGACAAATGAGGGAAATTTTAAGGAAGTGGCTGAATTCAAATACCTAGGAACAATAATCACAAATAGGAATGAGATGCACAAAGAAATTAAATATGGGCTCAATTCTGGAAATGCATGCTATTATGCATTGCAGAGACTCTTGATGTCCCAACTCCTTTCAAAAACGTTAAACTGAAAATATAAAAATCTATTATTCTACCAGTTATATTATATGGGTGCGAAACATGGACTCTTACTTTAAGGGAGGAAAGGAGATTACGAGTATTTGAGAATAAAGTTCTTAGGAAAAAATTTGGACCAAAGAGAAATGAACACACAGGTGAATGGAGAAGACTACATAACAATTAACTACATGGTCTTTATAGGAAGCCAGATATAATAAGAACAGTTAAGTCTCGTAGACTGCGATGGGCAGGACATGTTGCACGTATGGGGAATGAAAGACTTGCATGAAAGTTTCTTGTAGGAAAGCCAGAGGGAAAACGCCCAGTTGGTAGACCAAGAATGAGGTGGGAGAATAACATTAACTATGATTTGAGGGAAATAGATTATACAGGGAATGATTGGAAAGCATTAGCTCAGGATAGGGATGTATGGAGAGCTTGTGTCCGCGCGGCCATGAACCTACGGGTTCGATAGTGCCACTGAATTAATTAGTTAATCTGTCTTGCAAGGGAACTGTTAACATTGCGTAGTAAAACGTATCTTGAAATATCTCCCAGCGAAGCGTTGTGATATAAGCAAGGCCTTGCCCAAAAACATATCTGTCTTTTTTGCTACAAGACACTAAAATCCAGCACCAAATGCCTCATTTAAACTACAGTGAAGTAATGCAACTCCTGAATTGGTGAAATGGATAACCCTGACAACTGTCCGCACGCCGCACTACATTCCATTTTTCTATCGCAGGGAGTCCATCTGCTTCTCACAGTGGGTTGCCATTACTGGATTCTGGTATCAGTTTATGTGCCTTGCAGTTAAAAAGGCAAATACATTTTTAGACAGGACCTTAATACATCAAACATCGCTTCTCTGGAAGAAATGTCAGGGTAACTTATGTTTCGACATGCAATAGTTGACAATTCTCTTGTTTGAATACTTTTATCCATTGCAATGAGAGTTCACGCTAATAAACAGACTTTAACCCTTAAATTTCCGGAATACTAATACCTCGTCCCAGTTATATAAATGTGTCGGACCGCAATGAAAACAAAACTATGTGTAACTGTATGTTATTACTGATTTTTGCGTAATTCAACACACATTTAGGGAAATTACTCATTTTATTAGAAGCTATTCAATTTATCTACAACAATTTTAGTATTTAGTCTTTATTTGACCTATTTAATAACCTTCTTCTTCTTCATCTTCTTAATTTCTCAGATTAGGCAAATTTACTGTTCCGTCCCACAGTTGTTCTGTCAATCTCTTCACTGGCCTTCCTAAATTCCTTGAACCTCTTGGCTTGTAGTTAAATGCTGCTTTTGGTAATCTTGTTACATCCATTCTTTGATTATATTATTCAGTGGATATACATTTAACTCTATTATTTTATCTTCATTCTTTATCCGATCCAATCTTGTGCAGCCTTTTGTTCTTCTAAGGAAGTTCACTACTACGCTTTGTATTCTACTTTGTAATTTTTTGGTCATTGCCCAAGTTTCACTCCCATAAAGTAGTTAATAATAATTTAAAATAAATCAAGATAATACTAGTAAAATCAAGATAAGATAAAAATACTCTTTAATAATAAACCCATTTTCCCAAAATTTTAAATGATATCCCAATGTCCAAAGAATTATTTCCTGGGTTATTTATTCCCAATATGCTGACCACATGTCATTCCTATAGGCTATTTGCTCTGCGATCGTCTTAACCCATTGGCTTCAGGTTTAAATGTCCAATGTATTTCTCCAGAAATCGGATTTAAGACACTATAAATTATATTGTCTAATTTCAGGCATGCAAAACAAACAAAATATAACGGTACTTGAGATCTCAATAAGAGTGAAGGCCAAAACACAATCCTCTAATATTCATAAATGTTAACGAAAGATTACCCTGCTAAGGGATGTACAAAATATTCAAAACATATAACAGGCATAGTTAAGCGAGTGTACGTCTTCTGAAGCGAATGGGTTCACTGTGTAAATTGCGCACGTGGATTTGAGGCCAGTAGTCTGTAGAGAGAAAACGTAGAGTATACAGTAATTTATTGTAATGTCAGGTTTTGGTAGGATCAAAGACATTTATTTTGTTGTATGCATGTTTAGATCCGCCACTGAGTGAAGTGTGTGGGGGGGGGGCTGCTTATTTACTCGATGTATTATGTCATTAATAATTATGACGTCACGCGAATATGTGGGAACTGCTTTGTGCGGCACACGTCTGTCTCATTTTCATATTTTGACAATTTACTATCGCGCCACGCAACCTACAAATCTGTAAGTTACACAGCTTACATCGGTCCTCCTACAGCCCGCTCGCTAGTGGTTGCCATCCACACACCTAGTTACGTGGTTTGAGGGCCCGGGGCTGATGTATTTTTTTAAGAACATGCGTATAAACATATTTGAACGTGGTTTTTAAGCGAATCCCTAATGTAAGAATCCCTACGAAGCTTTTTATCACAAGTAATGCCACGAGTGATTTCCAAATTATCTAGAGAATTTGGAAATCAAGAGTGGCATTTGTTAGGACTACTTAACGAATAAAATTAAGCTGTTTACTCACAAATAATTATTTAACTATAGTTATTTTAAAATATTTATATATTTAATGTAAACGGCGATGTTTGAAAACAAATGGGAAATGATTGGTACGCTTCATTTGCTTCTATTGTTCATAACTGCAACCAGATCATATTATTTATTGCCAAAGGATCGCAGTGTTGTAGGAATGCACCCTAGTGGAGAAATTTATAACCAAATGTTATAGGTATCAATTAATTTCTGATGTCCTATAATGTAAATATGTCAATTATATTTTTCTGCAATGTCATTTCCTGGAAAATAATTCTTTTAAGAATTTTTTTTGTATAATCAATTGCTACAAATGCTTTTATATTATCTTCCGCATGCGCTATCTGTTGACATCATGCACTATATATACAATCTGGTAGCCGTATTTCTTAGGGAATCACTCACTGCAAAATAATGCTATGTCCTATTCAGAATGTTAAAAGGAGGAGATTTCTTTAATATGATAAACCTCAGTTGATAAATTCGAGGCGAAACACGACTGTGATTGGTTGTAAATCAAAAAATCATTGAAATGTGATTGGTCATTGACTCCCATTTGGCGCATGAGTTAAATAACCACGAAAATATTTTTAATTTTGTTTGATAAATTTAGTACAACAAACATTTACAGACCTATGGAGGGGTTACAAGCAAAGGCAGATCAGAATATAAATTCTAAAACAAAAACAAACACGTTTACACGCTTTATATTAGCTTGACCTGTATCTATCTATGTAACGGAACCTTTCAACACGATTTTCACTCATTAAAAAAATTGGATCGACTTGAAACTTTGTATAGGCTACTTGTGAAGGACCAATGACAATACAATAATTTCATTTTTTTTAAGATCCTGGGCAAAGCTAGTATGTAGGCCAAAACTGAGGTGGGAGAATAACATTCATCGTGATTTAAGGGAGATAAATGGAAAACAGCTCAGGATAGAGATATATGGAGAGCTTATGTTTGAGCAGCCATGAACCTACAGGCCCGATAGAACCAGTGAGTTAGTTAATTATTCAGGCTGTATGTTAACTATGTTTATTTTTATTTATATACAGATTTTTAATGTTTACACACATTTCTGTGCCTAAAGTTTAATTTTTCTTCTCCACTCGTCTCTATCCATCCCTCCATGTCCTCCAGTCCTCTTGTTCTCTTTCTTATTTCTCGCATCCACGAGTTTCGAGGTCTTTCTTTCCTTTTTCTTCCAGGTGGACACCATTCCAATGTTTTGCTCTTGCATTTGTCATACATGCCCATACCAATTTAATGTCTTATATATAGGCTATATCGACCGCGGTGGACTAGTGGTTATGCTCCTTGCCTCTGGTCCCGAGGGTCACAGGTTCAAATCCGGCCGGGGGTCGATGGATTTTTTAGGACGGAAAAATCCAAGGAGCAAGTCCTCCGGGAGGGACTTTAAGCCGTGGGTCCCGACTCTGAAGATTTTCAGTCTCGTAAAAAATCCTTAATCCTTAATGAAAAGGCCTCTAAGCAAAATTTACCGAATTTTCCCGTCCTAGTACTACCTTCGTTTCCTAGATGTCAGTATAAGGCGGAACGCTGACCAAGGACCACTCAAAATGACATCTATACGAAAACAAGTGTAACTAAATTAATATGGTTCAAATTCTTCCCTGTAGGGAGAGAGCGCCTAAATCTATGTAAAGGGAAAACATGGGCTTACAATACAATACAATATATTGTATAATCTACTATTGAATATGTAATATTCATTTTTTCTCGCATGACAGTATTTTTTTTTTCTAATTTTGAACACCTTGCTGCTCTCCTCAAGAAATCCATTTCCATCGACATTAGTTCTTGTTCTGAATTTTTGTTGAATTTTCAAACTTCAACTCCACATTATTTTATTATATATATTTTTTTTTCAATGCAGGGCACATGAAGTAATTTACCCAAATGACAGACCTTACGAGGAGTTTAGAGCAAAAGTGAACGAAGTTCATATTTTACTCTTTTGAGAAAAACTTTTTTAAAGTTTAAATATGTCTAATACATTTATTTTGAGATGAATTAAACATTTTTTAATTTTTTTTGCAGCTAAAAAGAACACAAATAATTACATTGCTCTAAAGAATTATTGACTTTTTGAACCCAAATTCACGTGTAACTACGATTTTCAACGTTTGGGCTTGGTCCGCTTTTGCTCTGAATCCATAATATATAAATTAATATTTCTTTGTCCCATATAAAATTCTGAACAGCTCAACCAACATGTGTATGAAAATTTGTAAAACCAGATTTCTAGATACAAAGAGTGTTTAGCCGCTATCTATTATATTCTAAAACCATTAGTTGTAGGAGTTCACCTGAAACGAAAATTTAAAAATCGCTCCATCCGTCGCAATTATCGGTGTTTGACAACGATACTGAGTATAATGATATTAAAATAGACCGAGATAAATATTCTCCAAAAATCAGCGAAATTCGACCGTTCTAATGGGAGTTTATCTGAAACCCGATCTTAAAAATTGACTAGCAATCGTCTAGACTAGACTAGACTACACTAGACTAGACTAGACTAGACTATGTGTTGGAAGTTGAATGTCTTCTCCGACATACGTTACCTCCACTAGCCCGTCAAGGAAACATCCAGTTCCCTGGATGCATCCTCAACTGCTGAGAAGGGAATCAGTGGTTCATGAAACCAACCTCCGGCTACTTTAGGGATTTATGTACCCTCTTTAGCCGTTTTGTATATCATCAGTGGTGATAACGAGCGTATATCTCAGTGCTGACCACAACCAGACGCAGATCGAGATTCAAAAATCCGGTGGTCGGACATTAACAAGCCTTACTGATGCTGGTCGCCGTTGCTAATCCAGTCGATGTTTCAGCCGGCACTCCAAGCCGCCAATAGCAGGACCGCCACCGCCGCAGAAGCCGCCAACCCTCTAAAGGGCAAGAGCGGGAAGCCAAGTCGACATTCCAATCAGAAACGACTCTTTTCGGATTTAGCTGTTCTGTTGAAAATTTTTTGAATTTTGAAAAAAAAAAAAGATTTTTTGAACATTTATATTTTACTGGTGGGCCCTAATGGGACCACTCCGACATTTGTCTGATGTTGTACTTTTAGCAGAATCTGAAAATGAGCTCCAAATGTTAGCATATACATTTAAATTAATAGCCAATAGATATAATTGTAAAATATCAATAAATAAGTCAAACGTAATGGCATTTATTGGTAAATATGGAATTAGATAAAAAATTGTACTGGATAACAAAATAATAGAACAAGTATCACATTTCAAATATTTAGGATGTGATATAACTTATAGAGAAAATAGAGATATAGAAAATAAAGTAAATTCATTTCAGGCTATTTGTGGAACCATAAAAAGAACCTTAGGTCGGAAAACAAGGAAAGATACGAAACTTAAATTATATAAAACAACGGCTGTTCCTTTGTTGTTGTATGGAAGTGAAAATTGGATAATGAAATCAAGGGAAAAAGCAGGATACAGACTGCGGAAATGCTATTTTACGTAATGTGAAAGGGTGCACAAGAGCGGATAGAATAAGGAATGAAACTATACGAAAATAATTAAATATATATAAAATTGAAGATAAAATCAGCGAAAATAATAAGAAATGGACAGAACACTTAATGAGAATGAACAACGAAAGAATACCAAAAAAGAACCTTCCTGTATAATCCCAGAGGAACAAGAGATGTTGGCGGACTACGTAGAAGATGGACTCCACTTTTAACTTCGCCGGAACACGCTGCATAGCCTAAACCTTGTAGTAGAAGAAGAAGAAGACCAAGGGAAACCACTGAAAACCTTGGTAGAGTCGATTGGTTCGAAGCATTTAAGCGTAACAGCGCTCACCGGGTATCGGTTAGCTGTTTTATAAACTATCAAGTGTATAGGTTTATATTCTAGAATCTTCCTATTGTTGAGAAAGCTTTCTAATTTCATAAACCCTTGTTTTAAAAATATATGCAATTTATTTTCTTCCTTCAACGAAAGGTTTTGTAGTTAAAGCCGAGAATTTGACAGAGATGAAACGGGTCCATCCTCTTGCAGAAGATGAATCAGTGCCCGGTTGAAGTAGTGGGGGGGGAGGTGTGATGAATGAGGGCACAGCACCAGATGTGGGTCACTGCCACATGGAGGGTAGTCACCCCCGAGGATGAGCCGAGGCATCGCATGACAACTTCCTCAACAAGTGAACTAACATTTATCTCTCTAACATCTCGATACAAAACAGTTGAACTGTCTCCACGGCCACCTTTTACAGTTTGTTTGTATCGTGATTCAGATTCCTAATAAATAGCATAGGTCCATTAAAATGAACATAAAGCTTTTAAACGTGTTTTATAGCAATAACGTTTCAAAAGTTGGGAACACTGGTAATGTTGAAATATCCTGTGATAAAATACACTTTATGGTTGATTGTGTTTCTAATGATTAATCAAGGAAGGACATAACTTTAATAAACCAGATAATGGAAACCATAACAAGTACAGGGTGTTCAAAGATGTTTTAGGGACCTATGGACGTTGAAACAGAAGGATATACAGAGACTTAGATCTGCTGAAATGAGATATCTTCGTAGGACTGCAGGATACACACTACTAGATCACAAAAAAAATGAAGACATCTTAGAAGAATTACACATGGAATCTTTAGAAAACAAAATTTCTGATTATAAGTCAAGATGGATACAACATGTTCATCGAATGGAAGATCACAGAATACCCAAACTAATGTTAAGATATCAACCTGCAGGAAGAAGAAGACCAGGACGTCCACTCAAAAGACTTCTGGATGGTGTTTCTCTTGAGGCCGAAACAGGTCAACAAATGGCCTAAATTCGTGAATGTACTATGATGATGACATTTCAATTATTTAGGCCAAGACTCTTACTTTAAGGTAGGAGCAAATATTACGGAGTATTTGAGAATAAAGTTCTTAGGAAAATGTCTGTATCAAAGAGAGAAGAATGACCAGGCGAATGGAGAAGACTATTTAATAGGAGCTACATGGTATTTATAGGAAACCAGATACAATCATCCATTCGTCCATAATAATTCTGCCCGAGTGCAGGTATTTCACTGCAATAAAAGCATTTTCATGCTAGGTTTTGCAGCTTAAAATCAAAGGATATAGAGAAAAATGGTTTGTTTAGACATGTAGAAAGAATGAACGTAACAAGATTACCAAAAGCAGCATTTAACTACAAGCCAAGAGGTTCAAGGAATGTAGGAAGGCCAGTGAAAAGATGGACAGAACAACTGTGAGGCGGAACAGGCATTTTGCCTAGTGACTAGCCCATGAGGTGAAGAAGAAGAAGAAGAAGAAGAAGAAGAAGAAGCTGTGCAGCTTTATTAGGGAATTATAGGTGTGATAACTTCCCGTTGCTTTCCACAAGAAGGATGATGATGATAATGATAAGGATGATGATGATGACCGGATGATTTTCGGGGATCGTTGAGCCCTAAGCTTCCTGACATTTGTCTTACAGGAGAGGAAAAAACCCGAAGAAACTTCACCCAGGAACCTGTCCTGACCGGGAATCGAATCCGGGCCCGCTGCGTGACAAGGCAGCACGCTACCTCGAGACCACAGCGGTGGACACTAAATATGATAAAAAACAGTTAAGTCTCATAGACTGTGATGGGCAAGACATGTGGCATGAATGGGGAAAAGAAGAGGGGCATGGAAGCTTCTTGTAAGAAAACCGGATGGAAACGCCCAGTTGATAGACAAGGAATGAAGTGGGAGCATAACATTAACATGATTTGAGGGAAATAGATTATACAGGGGATGCATGCTACAAATGGCTTCAGGATAGGCATGTGTGGAGAGCTTACAAAATAAAAAAAAATGTAAATTTTAAAACAAAAAATGTTTGTTAATTTTAGAACAAAAAAAAGGTTTGTCATCATCATCATCATCATCCATGAAAGTATTAGGCCGTGTGGTCTGTTACTGTCTCAAAGAGGAATTTTCCATCCAGCGCTTTTTTGGACGTCCCAGCGATCTTTTGTCTTGGGGCAGTAACGAAATATGACTTTTGGAATTCTATGAGATGGCATTCGTTGAAGATGGGCTTTCCAGTTGTTCTGGTAGTTTTGTATATGGTGAAGAATGGGTTCTACATCCAGCTCTTCCATAATTTCCTCATTTATTTTATGGTCCCACTTTGTATAGCCTGATGTGCTGCGCATAAATCGCATCTCATTTGCTGTTATTCGGATTTCATCTCTTCTTCGTATTGTCCATGCTTCACTACCATATCTTAATACTGGTCTTGCGAGAACCTGACAAAGCCGTAACCTTGTGTTCTTCTGTACTAAAGATGGTTTCATTATACTGTTAATTATCCCCGTTGTTTTTGTAAAATTTCTGATTTTCTTTCATATATCAGCTTCATCTTGAAATGTTAAATTATAACCCAAATAATTAAATTCGTTTACTCGTTCTAAAATTTCATCATCCAAAACAATTTTGCTAGGTATAGGGTATTTCCCAGAAAAGGCCATCACTTTAGTTTTCTTTGTATTGATTTCCATATTGTACCTTTTTGCAATTATGTTAAAATTGTGTATAGAATACTGCAAATCTGTTTCTGTTGGAGCTATTAACACCAAACCATCTGCAAAAAGCAGGGAGTCTATTTTAAGTTTATATTAATTTGAATAGAACCGTGTCTCATCTGTCGCCAATCAAGTCACGCTTATACAGTTACCTGTTGTCTATAATTATATATATATATATTTATATATATATATAAGAAAAATATTTGTGTTAAGATTCCTGAGTAGCTCATTTGATTACAGCGCTGACGTATAAAGTTAGAAATCTCGGGTTGAAATCCCCATTCGAGCATTTATTTATTTATTTATTTATTTTTGTATTTATGTCATAGTCCACCGCTGTGCTCTAGAGATAGCGTGCTGCCTTGTCACGCAGCGGGCTCGGGTTCGATCCCCGGTCGGGGCAGTTTTTCTGGATGAAGTTTTTATCGGGGTTTTTCCTCACCTGTAAGACAAATGTCAGGAAAACTTTAAGGTTCAAAACTGTCCCCGAAATCATATGGCTATCATCATCATCATCCTTATCATTATCATCATCATCATCCTTCGCCGGCGTGGAAAGCAACGGGAAACTACCACACCTACAATTCCCTAGTAAAACTGCAATCCCAGCATGAAAATGCTATGATTGCAGTGAAGGACCTGCCTTCGGGCAGAATTACTATGGATGGATTCATGTCATATATATAACCTATAAGTGCTAGATAATATATTTATTTATATTTACATTTTCTTACACGTTTAAAAAGAAAAGAGTTATTCTACCAATGAAAATGCAGTCATACAGCAGCTTGTTTACATAACAACTGGAACGTAGCTCGGAATAGGAAGGCCTATAATAATTTATTAACTGGCATATGGAAGCATTTTTAGGCCACATCCTTCTTTTTGAGGTATTAAGGGAGAGAAATAGGAAGGAATACGAGGCAGCTGCCAGTTTATGGGTCAGCCTATATGTTTCAATAAAGCTACAATTGTTTAGCGATGACAGAGACATCTGTGAAGAGGAGTAATATAGTTGTATCTGTATGGAGCGTCATTTTTCACGGAGGGCGAGATGGGGTCGCTGTTTATAAGAAGATCACACCAATAAGCTACTGCGACAGTCCTCGCCCTAATGGATTATGAATCTTTGTTCTGTACACTCGTACACACGTTAAACTGGTTCCAGCCTCCACTATCACTAAAATATTGTCATAAGTAATGCCAACAGTGATTTCCAATTCATCTAGAGGATTTTGATATCAAAACTGGCATTTGATTGGAGCTATTTAACGAAAAAAAAGCTGTTTACTCATAAATCATTATTTAAATATACATCCATAGTAATTCTGCCCGAAGTCACGTCCTTCACTGCAATCATAAGCATTTCCTTGCTATGCTTGCAGCTTTACTAGGAAATTGTAGGTGTGGTAGCTTCCCGTTGCTTTCCACACCGGTGAAGGATGATGATGGTGATGATGGTAATGATAATGATGATAAGGATGATGATGACCGGAGGATTTTTTGGGGACCGTTGGGCCGTAAACTTTCTGACATTTGTCTTACAGGTGAGGAAAAACCCCGATAAAAACCTCACCCAGAAAAACTGCCCCGACCGGGGACCGAACCCGGGCCCGCTGTGTCACAAGGCAGCACGCTACCTCGAAACCACAGCAGTGGACTATTTAAATATAGCCACTTTAAAATATATTTTTTAATGCCCCAAGTTGTCCTTTTGGACATTTCTGGTGTTCTCACCTGGTATTGGCGTAATTGTAACTACTTCTGAGGTTGGGGCGCCTGAAATTAGGGGTTACGTTGCCCCGATGATATGACGGGTGATGATAGTGGTGCGCCAGGAGAGTCCTTAATCCTAAGCTTAATCTAAAATGAATATGAATGATGATTGCGAAGGCCATATGATGTTCGGGGACCGTTTGGGCCTTAAAGTTTCCTGACATTTGTCTTACAGGTGAGGAAAAACCCCGATAAAAAACCTCACCCAGGAAAAAGGCAGCGCGCTACCTCGAGATCACAGCGGTGGACTTATTTTAAAACATTTGTACATTTATTGTAAAAGGCGATGTTTGAGAACAAATGAGAAATGTTTTATTATGCTTAATTTGTTCATCCACTGCCATATTGTACTCGTAAGAATGCACCCTGGTGGTGAAAAAAATGAAACACATCTAACTGTATATTATAACCAACATTATATGTTAATAATATTTGTTTTAGAAAACAACTCCCTAAAATCATTATTCAAAAACTCAATTATTGAACCCGTAGGTTCATGGCCGCGCGGACATAAGCTCTCCATACATCCCTAGCCTGAGCTAATGCTTTCCAATCATTCCCTGTATAATCTTCCTCCCTCAAATAATAGTTAATGTTATTCTCCCACCTCATTCTCGGTCTACCAACTGCGCTTTTTCCCTCTGGCGTTCCTACAAGAAGCTTCCATGCAAGTCTTTCATTCCCCATACGTGCAAAATGTCTGCCCATCGCAGTCTACGAGACTTAACTGTTCTTATTATATCTGGCTTCCTATAAAGACCATGTAGTTCATTGTTATGTAGTGATCTCCATTCACCTGTCTGTTCATCTCTCTTTGGTCCAAAAAATTTCCTAAGTACTTTATTCTCAATTACTTGTAATCTCCTTTCCTGCCTTAAAGTAAGAGTCCATGTTTCGCACCCATATAATATAACTGGTAGAATAATAGTTTTATATATTTTCAGTTTAATGTTTTTTTGAAAGGAGTTGGAACGTCAAGAGTCTCTACAATGCATAATAGCACGCATTTTCAGAATTGAGCCTATGTTTAATTTCTTTGTGCATCTCATTCCTATTTATTATTCCATTATTATTATTATTATTATTATTATTATTTATTATTATTATTATTAGTATTATTATTATTATTATTATTATTATTATTATTAGTATTATTATTATTATTATTATTATTATTATTATTATTATTATTATTATTATTATTAAAACATTTTCACGAGAACGGCCTCATTGCTACATTTCTCCGCGATTCAGAAAATTATTTTCTGTTAATTTAGTACTCAAAGCAGGAAGATGTTGGCTTTTTATGTGGACGTGGGTTTACGGACCACAGTGTGAGAGACATAACACAATGACACGGGATGTGAATGAGGGGTGCTGATAACACTATTAAGCCTCTGTTCTCACCCCTGTTGTGCGGACAACTGCAATCTGCCAAAATATCACACCATTATACAAAATCTGTTAGGGGAAGGGGGAGAAGTAATACATTCAATGTATGAATTTTACTAACACATATTTTCCGATCTGTGTCACACACTTAGCCCCTATGACGAAACAAGATCCTAAATAAAATGATACCACCCAGTTGATCCCTCCAAAAATAAAACAAGGACTTGTTCCCCACAACACTATGCTATAAAACATAACTTTCTTTCTCTATTTCTCCCAATTTTTATAGATGAAAACTGCTCACAAAGTAAAACTACAGGGTGTTTTGGAATTTCATCATCATCATCCATGCACGTATTAGGCCGTGTAGCCTGTTACGGTCTCAAAGAGGAATTTTCCATCCAGCGCTTTTTTGGACGTCCCAGCGATTTTTTGCCTTGGGGGCAGTAGCGAAGTATGGCTTTTGGAATTCTATGAGACGGCATTCATTAAAGATGGGCTTTCTAGTTGTTCTGGAAGTTTTGTATGTGGTGAAGAATGGGTTCTACATCCAACTCTTCCATTATTTCCTCATTTCTTTTATGGTCCCACCTTGTGTAGCCTGCTGTACGGCGCATAAATCGCATCTCATTTGCTGTTATTCAGTTTTCATCTCGTCTTCGTATTGTCCATGCTTCACTACCATATCTTAATACTGGTCTTGCGAGAACCTTATAAAGCCGTAATCTTGTGTTCTTCTGTACTAAAGATGGTTTCATTATACTGTTAATTATCCCTGTTGTTTTTGTAAAATTTGTGATTTTCTTTTATATATCAGCTCCATCTTGAAATGTTAAATTATAACCCAAATAATTAAATTCGTTTACTCGTTCAAAAATTTCATCATCCAAAACAATTTTGCTAGGTATAGGGTATTTCCCACAAAAGGCCATCACTTTAGTTTTCTTTGTGATCGTCTTCCAACGACGTTTTGGTCTTCCTATAGTTCTTCGGCCTAGAGACTTATAATGAAGCAGCTGTTTTGATAAACGATTATTTGGCATTCTTTGTATATGTTCAAACCAATTACGTTTATTTCTGTGTATTCTCATTATTATTATTATTATTATTATTATTATTATTATTATTATTATTATTATTATTACGAAACTCGTGGATGGAAGAAATAAGAACTGGAATGAGAACAAGAGGACTGGAGAACATGGAGTGGATGGATAGAGACGAGTGGAAAAGAAAAATAAAACTTTAGGAACAGAAAGATGTGTAAACATTAAAAATCTGTATATAAATAAGTACAATTATTATTATTTATATTATTATTATTATTGTTATTATTATTATTAAGGGGGCGCGCCGTAGCGTAGTGGTTAAAGCACTGCGCTACCAGCCGGAAGGTCGAGGGTTCAAGTCCCGGTGGGTCAGGATTTTTAAACTGACCCAAAACCTTCTGGCGGCACTATGGCCCTCGAGTCGACTCAGCCTCTAACTGAAATGAGTACCATTAACTTGTTCGGGGGTAAAGGCGGCCGTCACGCAGGGCTGACGACCCGACTGGCATAAAGTGCCGATTGTCTAGAAAAAGTGGGAGCCTTAGCATCCTACTACCCTAAAGGCCTCCTGAGGCCTGTAGTGGGAAGCCAAGAAGAAAAAGGAATTTGAGCTCTTTTTGTTATAGCAGCCAAAACAATTAACAAACTAATTAATTCTATTTCCATTCTATTCTTTATACAATCCAAATAATAAACAAAAATTTCATTTTGGTAGATGAAATTTTGTTTATTATTTGGATTGTATAAATAATAGAATGGAAATAGAATTAATTAGTTTGTTAGTTGTTTTGGCTGCTATAACAAAAAGAGCTCAAATTCCTTTTTCTTCTTGGCTTCCCACTTTACTTACTTACTGTTATTATTATTATTATTATTATTATTATTATTATTATTATTATTATTATTATTATTACTTGTGTGATGACGGAGGTACATATATCACTTCGTAACAATGAGCAGGAGGTGGGTTTGATGGCTTTATCACTGGCTGCAGATGGCTTTCACACACTCCCCGGCTCCCTCCCCAGTTACATATCTTCTTTATTAATTCACACTGATGTCCTGGGACATGTGTACTACAAATCATGCTCAGATTTAAGAAACAATCGATAGTGTAACTGCTCTAACTTCCTATAACAATGAAACGCTCTTCTTCTTTTAACTTGGTTCATGGACTGTTTTATCATCATAAGGAGATTGTTCAATACAAGGTTTATTTATTTAAATGCAGTGGCTTTTGAAAATTTTCATTAACCAATAATGACTGAGGAAAACAAACAATAACAAGAAAGATTATAAAATGTTCATCATCTTTCCCCTGGCTTCCCAGTATCTGTCCACTAAATTCTTGATTGTTAGGGTTGGGCAAGTTCGGATGTGATCAACATCCATATCTTCCATAGTGTTGCAGAGGATACATTGTTGAGTTGCTAGAAGACCGAGGCGATGAAGGTGTTTACCTAGGCAGTCGTGTCCTGTTGTATTACGGAATGATGCAACGGCTACTATTCTGGGCCAATCGGCAGTGTAGTTTGGATGGATGCTTTCCAAGGTTTGTCAGTCATTTGGAGCTCTAGGAAGGTTCTGAAGGCTTCTCTCACTCTGAAGCGGGTGCTCATATCTGCACTAGAGTAAGATATAATGTTCGGTGATGTCTGAAGGATGTGGGTTCCTTTCTTGGCCAGCAAATCTGTCATTTTGTTCTCTGTAATGCAACAATGGGATGGTATCCACTGCAGAGAAACATTTTTATCTGCTATATTGAGATTTCTGATGATCTATCTACTCTGTAATATTTCTTTGTTCAATACAAGGTTAAATCACTTATTCTTTTCGTATTTTTTCCATCTACCAACATATACACTGGAACCAACACCACCAATAAGAAATTGTTATAAATAAAACAATAATTAAGTTGTCGTAATAGCGTTTGTTGCAAAACATACATAAGTTTAATGGTGGCAACAATGAAATTAAGTATAGGGAAGTTCGGGTAATGTGAACTCTTCTGTTTGAGTGGACCTTGTTAATGTCTTCTTTAATTGGTGCTGCCCTCGAACGGAAAATATTTTAACTTCTTCCCCTCATCAACTTTGACGGGTTCAAGGCCAGTTTATTTTATTCTTTGTGGGAAGCATTTATTTGTGATATGTATGAAAATGACCACTCTTACTTAAAGGGAGGAAAGGAGATTACAGGTATTTGAGAATAAAGTACTTAGGAAAATTTTGGACCAAAGAGAGATGAACAGACAGGTGAATGGAGAAGACTACATAATAATGAACTACATGGTCTTTATGCGAAGCCAGATATAATAAGAACAGTTAAGTGTCATAGACTGCGATGGGCAGGACATGTTGCATGTATTGGGAATGAAAGACTTGCATGGAAGCTTCTTGTAGGAAAACCAGAGGGAAAACGCCCAGTTGGTAGACCAAGAATGAGGTGGGAGAATAACATTAACTATGATTTGAGGGAAGTAGATTATACAGGGAATGATTGGAAGGCATTAGCTCAGGATAGGGATGTATGGAGAGCTTATGTCCGCGCGGCCATGGACCTATGGGTTCGACAGTGCCAGTGAGTAAGTAAGTGAAAGTTTTTTGGTCGATGTGACTAATTTCTTATACTTACCAATATTGTTGTTACTGGAAGTAAGTCAACGTTCCCACATCTAACCTGGTTGCTATGCAAACAAAAGAAATCGCAATGCTGATATGGACTTAAAAAAGCACACGTTCGGTAAGTAAAATAAAACATTTCTTGAATGTTTTGTACACTAACTCGTACCTTTCTTTAGACTTTTCCGGAATTAATGCAGAACATCCCACTCTCCTGGTTTCTTCAATTTCTCTATCATCTACCACGACTCCTTCCATAATAAAATTATCAAACCGATTCTAATCACGGTACTACATATAAAAATGTCTCCACAGCCAACAATCCTTGCATATAATAAAACAAATGAAAAGCTACGTAGCAACAATCACCAAATGTTTCTTTCTCATAGAAGTCATTTGCATCCAACCAATATTTTAATTCATTTATTACTATATTTAATAAAAATTAGTCACATCGACCAAAAAATAGTATGCAATACACATTAAGTAAGCACGTAACATCTCGTTTTTTTCAAACGTTTTCTCGATCAGTAACAAGTGGTTACCTCACTTGTATCGCAATATACTATTTCAAGCTAAGAATCAATTGTTAATTTCTGCTGTTGAATATTACAAATGTTGAAAAAAAAAGCTCCTAAATATATTATATTATTTAGATGCTGTTTTAATATACTGACGGGTTTGGTTTGATATATATGGCATGGTGGCTGTATAAAATAATTAAACATAACAAAGGAATTCGGTTAATGTGGACCCTCCACGAGGATTTGGGTCCACTTTACACGAATACGTATATTTTATCAATGAGGAAGCTATCTGTAAAAACCATTCACTTAATTAATTTTATTTAATATCCTTGTAATTTTACTAAACGCAAAGACCGTCGCTTTCTGCAGTTAAATGACGTGTGAATGTTATAATCAACAATCATTTTTCAAAACATTAAATATCAACGCTTTTTAATTATGATCAGTCATAAATATTTTCAGATTAATCTGTGCCTGTCTGTATAAATTAATAGGGTAAAATAAACTTTAAAATAGACTAAAAGATAAGGTGGACTCTGGGGTCCACTTTATCCGAATATTGAAGTTAAGTGGAGCTTTTTTGTAATGTAAAAAAGTTTATAAATTATGAAGACGTTTCCATATTTGAATAAAATAACAATGATATTTCATAGTTACAACACTAATGATAATCACTGTAATTAAACAAAATTCAAATCCCTTAATTAAAAGAACAAAAGCAACAAATTCAAAACAGGGGTCCAAATTACCCGAAGTTCCTCTATCTTTAACTTTTGTGGTGACAAAAAACGGCAGTCACGATAGTATTAAGTAAATTTGTGACGAACTTTTAATCAGTCTCCATGTTACATCCGATGAATTTGAAATCCGATTTATAAAGAGTCAACTCTTTACACTTTTCATGGAACTACAGATAGCTTTTTCGACATTGCATCCGTTTATCTATAGTATTGAAGAATATCCACTCAAAAATGTTCTTCAAACACAGACAAGTATTAATCTAACAACTGCTAACATGAATGAAAACACTTTCTCTACAAGTTAACATAAAATACAACCAAGGAACGTTGTTATCACAATAATGAAAACACAACAAGAAAGTAGACTTTCTGACATCTACGAAACAGAAAAATAATTTAATATTTAATTTTAGGAAGTGATATTTTGAGATTATTTTAATTAATTAATTTACAGTCTGATCATCTTACCTTAATATTAATGTTGATTTGTTCTTGGACATGTTTCAAAACAATTCTGTTTTATCGTCAGCTTGTTTTGAAACATGTCCAAGAACAAATCAACATTAATATTGAGGTAAGATGCTCAGACTGTAAAAGTAAAGTGATCCCACAACAGGCCCGGAGGCCCTTGGGGTAGTAGGAGGTTAAGGCTCCCACTTTTTCTAGACAATCGGCACTTTATGTCAGCCGGGTTGTCAGCCCTGCGTGACGGCCACCTTTACTCCCAGAAAAAGCATCTGTACTCATTTCCGTTAGAGGCTGAGTCGACCCCAGGGCCATAGTGCCGCCAGAGGGTTTGGGTCAGTTTAAAAATCCTGACCCCAACGGGACTTGAACCCTCGACCCTCTGGCTTATAGCTCAGTGCCTTAACCACTACGCTACGGCGTGCGATCAGACTGTAAATAAATTATTTAGCAAAAATAATTTGTTTTTCTTGCCAGTACAACTTCGTTACAAACGATAGAAAAAATATAACGAAACTAGTCTAGTTTTTCCTGTATTAAAAATTGGAGCCAAAAATTAAAATGTTAATTTCCCATTTGCTGATTCTTTGTATTTACTAGCGCATTACTTCCCAAATGTGTGGATAAATCTTCACTTGGAAGCATCCATTTCCCATAATAATTAAAGTTGCATATCCCTGAAGTACAAGAAGCCATGGTTTGAAAAGGAAGAAATGAACTTACATAGATGCAGGAGAGTTGTGTGTTACAGTACCTGGAACAGAGAAACAGAGTGTTAAAGACATGTGAGGGGTTGCTGGGAGGGGGGAGGGTGATAAATAGGTTTCACGGTGTTTGCGCACAAACAGACGGAAGCCGCTTTATGATGACACTACACAAAGTGACTGAATTATTCATATGCATCAGAGAGGGGGGGCTCTTTTTCACTTCCAAACATTTATTGCAGGCTCAAATAAACTCATTTATTAGAAGTGAATTAATTTCTGAACTTTTCACAAGACACAACACTCCAATAATAATAATAATAATAATAATAATAATAATAATAATAATAATAATAATATAATAATAATAATAATGATAATAATCATCATCATCATAATAATGATAATAATAATAATGATAATAATAATGATAATAATAATGATGATAATAATGATAATAATAATAACGATAATAATAATAATGATAATAATCATAATAATAATGATAATAATAATGATAATAATAATAATGATAATAATAATAATGATAATAATAATGATAATAATAATGATAACAATAATAATAATAACGATAATAATAATAATAACGATAATAATAACATTATTATTATTATTAATCCATCCATCCATAGTAATTCTGCCCGAAGGCAGATACTTCATTGGAGTCATAGTATTTTCATGCTATGCTTGCAGCTTTACTAGGGAATTGTAGGTGTGGTATCTTCCCGTTGTTTTCCACACCGGTGAAGGATGATGATGAGGATGATAATAACGATAAGGATGACGATGATGGCCATATGATTTCGGGGACCGTTTGGGCCTTAAAGTTTTCCTGACATATGTCTTACACGTGAGGAAAAACCCCGATAAAAACCTCTCCCAGAAAAACTGCCCCGACCGGGAATCCGTGCCCGCTGCGTGACAAGGCAGCACGCTACCTCAAGACCACAGCGGTGGACATAATAATAATAATGATAATAATAATAATAATAATAATAATAATAATAATAATAATAGTAATAATAATAAAGAAGGGGCGGATTACTATGGCAATAAAATGAGAAAATATGCATGCATTTATGACCTAAAAATGTTTAAATATGGCCCTAAAAGACAAAAAAAAAATGTAATTCAATGAATATTAAACATTTTATATTAATTATTCATTCATACATATTTCCCAACTTTTCATCATACTTTGAGGGATGGGGCTCTAACGCTACGGTCATTCAATAAATTCCCAAAAACAAAAAGCTACTTTGATCAACAGACTTACACCTTTAAGTCACGCTTATACAGTTACCTGTTGTCTAATAATTAATTTTTCTCTATTTATTTAATTTTATACTATGTCATTAATCTTTTCCTCGTTTTTTATATATATTGTACATATTATATATTTAATTCGTTAAATTTAGAGTAAATCAAAATACATTATAAATATTAATTGTATTGTATTTATAACATGTAATCGTTTATATATATATTGTAATTTAGGTGTAAGACTTTTCTTTTGTATTTTTTTAAACCTGGTTGAGTGGTAGTCAAGGCCTTAAGGCCTTGACTCTGCCAGGTAAAATAAAGCTATTATTATTATTATTATTATTATTATTATTATTATTATTATTATTATTATTATACATTATGTTGGTGTTTAAACTTGGGCGACGGCTTAAAAAAAATTCCGTACTATCACTAAAATAGACCTATAATAATTTTATTATAAAAATTAGAACAAATATGACCACAAATCTAAAAAAAAATAATTAGCAATGTGACTTAAGAAACAATAAAAATCACTAAATTTCCATAAGAAACCTAAGTTCCATAGAATGAAAATACTACTTGAATAACAACTGCAATATATTGAGCACTTTGTACATAGGCTATAAATATTCATCTAGGAAGCTTTTCTTACTTTTTATTTTATTTCTATTCCATGTTTTGTTAGTGTTAGCTAATATTAGACCACATCTGCATTGTGCTTTGTTTCGTCTGTATTTTAATAATATTTTTAAATTGTGATAAGTATTTAATTTTTGTATGATTTTATTATTCGCTGGTTGAGTGGAAGAGAATTCCTTATGGTCTTAACTCTGCCGGCTTAAATAAAGCATTATTATTGCTGTTATTATTATTTTTTTAACATTTCTTTTTTATTAAAATTAATACAAGAATATAGTTTATGGGGTTTAAAGATGAATATGGATAAATCTAGATATATGACAATAGGGGATCTTCCTCAAGATTTAATACTAGAAGAAAATTTAGAGACAATTAAATACACTGAAGAATATAAGTATTTGGAAATTAAAATGACTAAAGATGGAAAACAAGAAACAGAGATAAGAAACAGGATCTGTATAGGAAAGTATGCTATATCTGCCCTAAATGCAATAGTATGGGACAAACATATCTTCAAAAAAACAAAAAACAAAAAAAACTATGATGATCTTGAAGAAGATTTTCGGGCTGTAGGCCGTGGTCGTGAGGCTTCTAGTTCCCCGACGTTTCGCCAGAGACTGCGTCTGGCATCCTCAAGCGTTGTCTTGAGACAACCTCACGACCACGGTCTACAGCCCGAAAATCTTCTTCAAGATCATCATAGCAACTCCGGCCGTGAAAGTCTACGTTAATACAAAAAAAAACTATTTTTAATACAATAATCAGAAGCATTATTACCTATGGAGCTGATGTGTGGGCTTTAAATGCACAAATGAAGAAAAAATTACTCGCCACTGAAATGGACTATTGGAGACGTGCTGCAAGAATATCCAGGAAGGATAAAATCAGAAATTCATATATAAAAGAAAAAATGCAGGTACAATATTCAATATTAGATTTTATAAAGAAGAAACAATTAAATTGGTACGGACACATTAGAAGGATGGAAGAAGGAAGACTACCTAAGATAATCATGGATTGGGAACCACAGGGAAGGAAAAAGAAGGGTAGACCAAATATTACGTGGATTCAGGGAATCAATGAAACTAAGAGGGAATGGGAAATAGAAGAAGATATATGGATGAACAGACAAGAATGGAAAAATGTGTTGAATCAAATGTGTAGTTAACTGTGAACATGGGTACCGGAAAAATGTATATTCATTGTAAAAGCCGGAATAATAAAAAAATATTATTATTATTATTATTTATTACATACATCTTATTTACTGACTCGAAACTAAAAAAAAAAAAAAAAAAAAAAAGGAAGACGTAATAAGAATCCCAAAACACTGAATTCTTTGTGACATTATAGAGGAAGGATTGAAGATACGTTATTTAAAGTTTCGCTCATTTCCAATGAAATGCAATCGAGAACTAAAATTTTGTGAATTACTTAATGAACGATCTATTATTATTATTATTATTATTATTATTATTATTATTATTATTATTATTATTATTATTATTATCATTATCAACATTATCGTCTGACGACAAATCGTTTTGGGTTGAATGAGAACCACTATAGTGTGGAATATTCCTAATAAAATTATTATTATTATTATTATTATTATTATTATTATTATTATTATTATTATTATTATTATTCATGGACAAATTCGTTTTAGGCCATGTGGCCTGTACGGTAAACCTAGCGAAGATGGTCTTGATCTTTCCACCGATGTTTTGGTCTTCCTTGGTCCCTATGTCCAGTTGGCGTATATTGGAATGCCAATTTTGGAAGTCTATTTCTTGCCATTCTCCTCAGATGATTTTTCCATTCTTGTTGGTATCTTTGTATATCTTCATTTAAACTTGTTACTCCAAGTTTTCCTCTGATAATAGTGTTCCTTTGGTGATCCAGTCTATTAACTCCTAACAATGATCGTAAGAAGCGCATTTGGCTTACTTGAAGTTTATGAGAGTTTCTTTTATTTAAAATCCAAATTTCACTTCCGTATTTTAGAGCAGCTTTTGATGTGATGTTATGTAATCTTAATCTTAATATTATTATTATTATTATTATTATTATTATTATTATTATTATTATTATTATTATTATTATTATTATTATTATTATTATTATTATTATTATTATTATTATGAATTAATAATGGTGCTGGGAGCCTGAGAAGATTTGTACTGTTATTAGTGAGCGAGTGATAGGGTTGTAAGGTAGGGGGTGGGGGTTGCACAAAAACAGAACGCCAGATTGAATAAAGGAACTATGAATTCATGATGTACATTGTATAGCAGTTAACCAACGCTACAAGATTTAAATTCAATCAGAAATATGTCTAACGGTGACATTTCTCCATGAATATCAATGAATTCATTAACATATGTGCGGTTATAAATGCAGATCAATAATTGCAATTAAATATTCCAACCGATCTGTGACTATCAGCTGCCGATACCAGAAACCGTTCCTATTGTCCACTTAATGAAAACGTGTTTTTGTGCCAACAACTGTCCTCTACAAATACCTGTTACTCATTGTTTAGGTGTCCCGTTGCCGGTGCACATGTCTAATTCAAACATTTCACAGTTTTATTGAGTTCAGGTGCTAGAGTTTGAAACTTGTATTCCGGAGGTCCGGAGTTACAAGCCCGGTGGTAACCGACCTGGGATTTCTATCAGAGACTATTAAATTATAATATAATTCATAAACATCACACATAGAAATACTTTATTTAATATAAATGGTCAGTTAATGATAAATGAGGAAAATTATGAAGAAGCGGTTGAATACAATACCTAGGAACAATCATTTCAAATAGGAATGAGATGCACAAAGAAATTAAACATAGGTTTAATTCTGCGAATGCAAACTGTACTAAATATTACATTGCGATACAAGTGTAGGAAATGTATCGGCGGTTCAAAGTAGCACCAAGGTTCCCTCAATAGACAGAAGTGGCGGAGTAATTCTTGTGCAAGTTTCTTTAGGCCTATAGTACAACTGGAACGTAGCTCAGAATTAATAATAAAGTGAGAATTTTTGTGTACTAAAAGGTAAGATTGCAACATAGTGTAATGAGAAGTTAGACTTCTGACTGTCTTTTGTTTTTTTGTTTCACACACAAACAGTTGACTAGCATAATGAGAATTTAGACTTCTGACTGTCTTTTGTTTTGGTTCCACATACAAACAGTTGAATAGCATAATGAGAAGTTAGACTTCTGACTGTCTTTTGTTTTGGTTCCACATACAAACAGTAGAATAGCATAATGAGAAGTTAGACTTCTGTCTTTTGTTTAGGCTTCACACAAACAGTTGAATAGCATAATGAGAAGTTAGACTTCTGACTATCTTTTGTTTAGGTTTTACATGCAAACAATTGAAAGGTATTATGAAATGTTAGACTAATGATTGCCTTTTATTTTTGGTTTCATACACAAAACAGTTGAATAATATGTAAAATTGTAGCCGGTGTCTTGATTCCTGTTGGGTTTGTTTTTCGGGTTAAATGGCCGTGGTCTAGTTTTCTTAAAACTCAATGTTTCGTCTACTACAGCGGTAGACATCCTCAGGAGTTCATAGAGCACGTAGAATCTCCTGAGGATGTCTACCACAGTAGTAGACGAAACGTTGAGTTTTAAGAAAACCAGACTATGCTCATTTAGCCCGAAAAACAAACCCAACAGGAATAGTTGAATAATATATACTGCCTGTATTGCAATCTTATCTTTTGAGAACAGCCTCATGGGCTTCCTTATCATTTATCATCCATCATATAATTTATCATCGAATCATATCATCAGGGTAACGTAACTCCGCCTTCAGAAGTGGGGTACAATTACTCCAATTCCAGGAGATAACACCAGAAATGCCGAAATAACAACCTGGGGCATTGAATAAAATAAAATCTTATTTTTGTTACATAAAACTCCTGACACTACTGATCACTAAAAACTCAGTTTATATTCTTGTAATTTTACAACAATGAAAATGATGAGTAAGCTAAATAAATGGAATTGGTTCCGTATTACAGATGTGTAATAAATGAGTTGGTAGGTTTCAAGAACTGCAGCTAGAAGATGGTTAGGTTGCGGAAATGATGCAAGAGGACACCGAGGAAGTGGGTGGATACCCGGTGCTGGACAGATAGAGGACCTGACTGTCTGGCAAATTGCTCTCACATTTCTTGTTAATTAAGGATGCTATTTCTGCCGATACAAACACCGCTTCAGTTCCTTCAAAATCTTATCATTCCTCGAACTATTTTAGTTCTTACTCTTGCCTCTTCCAAGACCCTACTGTTCTCATTACCTATTTTATGGACTATAAGACACACCTTAATGTGTAAGCATGTTTTTTAAATACCATTTTTGCTATTTTTATTGTTACCAGACTAAAAAAAATCTTAGTTTATAAAACCGTCCTTGTCTTTAAAATCCCTAAAAATCGTCATCTGAACTTTCTTCTCCTTCTTCGTTATCGTTGTTCTCTTCATATATAAGATGGTCTTCACTGCCATCGAGAGTGCAGTTACTCACACCGCACTTCTTGAAGGATTTAACAGTAACGTCAGAATGATTGGAAAGAATTAGCTCAGGATAGGGATGTATGGAGAGCTTATGTCAGCGCGGCCATGAACCTACGGATTCGATAGTGCCAGTGAGTTACAGGTAGTTATGGCCCTATTATATGAATGTGAATCATGGTCTCTTCTTTTAAGGGAGGAGAAAAGATTACGAGTATTTGAGAATAAAGTTTTAATACTTGGCTCAGAAGGTGGTCTACATAAATCACTCTTTCAATTAAATAGCATTATACAGAATTATAATTTCAAAATATCAATAAGTAAAAAGTGAAAATCTATTAATGACAAAATAAATAAATTTAATCTAATGTGTGGCACTATTAAAAGAACCCTTAAACACACAAGAAAAGAAATAAAAATTAAATTTTATAAAGTAATGGCTGTTCCTGTATTCATGTATGGATCAGAATGCTGGACGATCACTAAAATACAAGAACAAAGATTGGAAGCAGCTGAGATGAGATTTTTATTAAGAAATATAGCAGGATATACTCTGCTGGATAAGAAAATAAATGAAGATATAAGAAAGGAACTAAATATTTTCAAACTTACAGACCGAATAATTAAATATAGGAACGACTGGAAAGAACATATTGATAGAATGCCAGAAGGAAGATTTCCAAAATTATTGCTAAATTATAAACCGCACGGAAGGAGAAATGTTGGACGCCCACACAGAAGATGGTCTGAACAATGTTAACAATTCCAGCTTTAATGAAACCGGAACGAGCCAACAGGCTTAATTCCTGGATGATGATGTTGATGTCTTCTCTCACTGTAAACTACGACTTTTCTATCCACTGACACACTTGTTTGATTGCATGCCGCTTTAAAGCTCTCTTTGGCGTGAATTCATATTGGGTTTCATCCATCATCCATTTGTTCAAGTTCACTGGCATCGTAGATTGCAATGACGCATCATAGGCTAGACAGTGTTCTGAGTTTTGACGGCGTGGCGGGAGGGAGACAGTGTTAGCCAGCTTGTGAATCCCCGCAACTCATGTTCGTCGCATCGGTGCACTGCCTCTGCCAGTTGAATCCAATGTTGTCATATACAGATAGGTTTCCCGCGGCATCGAATATTTTTTCATTCATTCATCCATAGTGTTCTGCCTAAGTGCAGGTATTTCACTACAAACTCAGCATTATCCACTCTCTCCTTAACTCAGCTTTCCTTTTTGTATCCGCATACAAACAATTTATTTTTATATTGTCTGTCATCTAATGTCTTTTTCTGCCTCTTAACTTCCATTCCGTTCACCATTGCTTCCAGGCCATCCGTCAGCAGGCAGTTTCTTCTTAGCCAGTGGCCAATCCAATTTATTTTACTCTTCTTTATGAATTCCAGCATTGTTCTTCGTTCACCCACTCTGTCCAGCACATCTTTATTTTTTTTTTTGTCTGTCCATTTTATACGTTCCACCCTTCTCCATATCCACATCTAAAAAGCTTCCAGTCGCTTTTCCTCATTCGGTCGTAATGTTCAAGTATCTGCACCATACATTGCTACACTCCACACAAAGTACTTCAGTAGCCTCTTCCGTAATTATTTTGCCAAATGTCCGCAGAAAATGCTTCTCTTCTTGTTAAAAGCTTCTTTTGCCATTGTTATCCTCTGCGCATCGAATATATGGGGCTGCCGGACATTGGCATCTTTTAAAAGAAATCTAAATTTATATTTGCTCTAACCACGACTTCATTATTACCCAGTGTAAGGTATATATATTAATTGGTGTTTCTCGTATAATTTATCATCTTTATATTATTATCATTATTATTATTATTATTATTATTATTATTATTATCGTAAGTATTATTATTGTTATTATCGTATAAAATGTTGTTTGTACATGTAATTTACATTGCTACATTTAATGTATCTTTAACTGTTTATAATTAGTATATCTATATTTGTCAAATATTTATTTGTATTTGTGCTGGTTGAGTGGAAGAGAAGGCCTTATGGCCTTAACTCTGCCAGAATAAATAAAGCATTATTATTATTATTATTATTATTATTATTATTATTATTATTATTATTATTATTATTATTATTATTATTATTATTATTATTATTCATGAACAAATTCGTTTTAGGCCATGTGGCCTGTACGGTAAACCTAGCGAAGATGGTCTTGATCTTTCCATCGATGTTTTGGTCTTCCTTGGTCCCTATGTCCAGTTGGGGTATATTGGAATGCCAATTTTGGAAGATTATTATTATTATTGTTATTATTATTATTATTATTATTATTATTATTATTATTATTATTATTATTATTATTATTATTTATATGGCCATTTTTAAGACAGGCGGGAATTTTAAATCAAACACTGGACATGTTTATATTACTTTCGAATAAAAGACGCATCTGAATTTTGGAGGCAATTTTTCGAAGAAAAAATGCATCTTATAGTCCGTAAAATAAGGTATATCTCGTTTCCTATAAAGATGATGTAGCTCACTGCTTCTCCAAGTTAAAGCGACTATAAAAATCTAATTTGAGAAAGTTGAAAGTTATTTATGAAGAGATTGTGGAAGCGCATTATGTGTGGCACATCTTGACAGCGCGCATTGACGCGTGCAGCGCATCTGCATCCTCTCCATTGTGCATCACCTGGGGGATGACAGTCTAAAGAATGTCTTTTAAACAATTATTCCCTTTATTCAAGGGATGATTGTAGGTACACTCGACAACTAACACCCCCTACCGCTAGCTTTTACAACTACCATCTCTATTATCCTCTGTCTGCTTCTGGTTATTCAATTAAACAGGGGTATCCAATGTTTTTCCAATATAAAGTACATGAGGGATTTCAATGCTGGATAAATACAGCATGCGGCATAAGTCAGTTAACCACAGAACATGGTTGCAAGGAAAAAATCAGATTGATTGAAACTGGGGTTTGAATACGAGACCTTCAGAATGTAATCTCAAAGACTACTGAGTATTAGTGTTTGAGATTATATTCTGAAAGTCCCGTATTAGTTGTTTTTGAGATTATATTCTGAAGGTCCCGTATTAGTTGTGTTTGAGATTATATTCTGAAAGTCCCGTATTAGTTCTGTTTGAGATTATATTCTGAAGGTCCCGTATTAGTAGAGTTTGAGATTATATTATGAAGGTCCCGTATCATTATTGTTATTACCCTATAAAATGTTGTTTGTACATGACATTTACATTGCTACATTATTGTATCTTTAACTGTTTATAATTAGTATAGTGTATATCTATATTTGTCAAATATTTATTTGTATTTGTGCTGGTTGAGTGGAAGAGAGGGCCTTATGGCCTTAACTCTGCCAGAATAAATAAAGTATTATTATTATTATTATTATTATTATTATTATTATTATTATTATTAGTAGTAGTAGTAGTAGTAGTAGTAGTAGTAGTAGTAGTAGTAGTAGTAGTAGTAGTAGTAGAGTTTCAGGTTATATTTTGAAAGTCCCGTATTAGTAGTGTTTGAGATTATATTCTGAAAGTCCTGTATTAGTAGTGTTTGATATTATATTCTGAAGGTCCCGTATTAGTAGAGTTTGAGATTAGCTATATTCTGGAAGTTCCTTATTAGTTGTGTTTGAGATTATATTCTGAAGGTCCCGTATTAGTAGTGTTTGAGGTTATATTTTGAAACTCCCGTATTAGTAATGTTTGAGATTATATTCTGATGGTCCCGTATTAGTTGTTTTTGAGATTATATTCTGAAGGTTCCGTATTAGTTCTTTTGAGATTATATTCTGAAGGTCCCGTATTCAAACCCTAGTTTCCACCATTGTGATTTTTTCCTTTCAGCCATGTGCAGTGGTTAATTGACTTATGTCGCACCCTCTATAAAGTTAAGTTAAAGCTTGATTTATCACCCGCGTGTATGAAATCTTTTAGGTGTTCTTTATATCTTGTATTGAAATTTCTACTTGTCTGCGGGTGATAAATCAAGCTATGCTAAATACCTCATTAACGCAGCTCATCGAATGAACACAATTGAAAATACTCTCACGATAATCCACCGAGAAAACATTCCAGCTAGGATAAATATATTTGAAGACAACAAACAACACCTCACTTCTTAATGAGAACGCACCCCAGTCAAACCCATTATACGAGATCGTCAAAAACAAGTCAGTTGCTGCTACAAACAGTTGGAGTATGCATCACCGTACACAACAACAACAAATAGCGGAAACTCAACCTGCAGAAGATGGAAGATAACTTCCGAAAGCGCTCCAGTTAATTTGATATACAATATATTAACAAAGTTGAGGACGACGGCACCTACCAACAGGTACAATTTAATTTTTAACTTTCATCATATGACTTCACCTCAACGGAATTTGATATGAATTTTACTAGTATTGATCCTGTAAAAAGGTAGCATATATCCAGTAAAACAGCAACATTGGATCATAAATTGAACTTAATGAGAAATTCGCTTAGATTAGTTTCTGCGTGACGGACTTTTGTTTTTGAATGAAAATAAGTCGCGTGTCACAGTTTGCCAACTACACGTGTTATGATTATTGTTATGAATCATGACGTATAAACTGAAGAACATGGAAATATTGTTACGCATGCGCGAACACCCTATCAAGTAACAAAACATCGCATTTTCATTTTCACTAGGATTGAGGGGGTGGAGGGGGGGGGACGGTAGAAACACCTGAAATACTCTGTCGCCAACAATTGAACATCTAAACTCGAGTTACCACTTTGCAACATAGATGGCAGCAGCGTGTAATAAAGCCATCAGCTTGACAATGTCCATTATCTGCGCATTGGTGAATCTTCTGAACGCAGCGGGTCACTGCTTCATCCCCAATGTTCAAACTGCGCTATTCTTTCCTACTCAGGGGTGTACATTAATTCCTCCATGTCATATTTGGCTAATAAAACTACGTAAGTTACTGGTATTTACTTACTTACTTACTCACTGGCACTATCAAACCCGTAGGTTCATGGCCGCGCGGACATAAGCTCTCCATACATCCCTATCCTGAGCTAATGCTTTCCAATCATTCCCTGTATAATCTACTTCCCTCAAATCATAGTTAATGTTATTCTCCCACCTCATTCTTGGTCTATCAACTGGGCGTTTTCCCTCTGGCTTTCCTACAAGAAGCTTCCATGCAAGTCTTTCATTCCCCATACGCGCAACATGTCCCGCACATCGCAGTTTACGAGACTTAACTATTCTTATTATATTTATCTGGCTTCCTATAAAGACCATGTAGTTCATTGTTATGTAGTCTTCTCCATTCACATGTCTGTCTATCTCTCTTTGGTCCAAAAATTTTCGTGGTATTATCGAACCCATAGTTCCCATACATCCCAATCCTGAGCTAATGTTTTTCAATCTTCCCCTGTATAATCTACTTCACTCAAATTATGGTTAATATTATTCTCTCACTTCATTCTTAATGTACCATTTTTTCTCTTATTTTCATACAACAAGCTTCCAAGCCCCTCTTTCATTCTCCATTGGACGGTGTTATGCGTCAACGAGCTATGAGTCATTATCTAAATTTCGAGAAAATACGTCTAAAGTTTAAGTCAATCTTCACTATTTATTGTAGCGCCAAACTAATAATACTGGATATTTCTTTTCCAAATGCCCCAGGTTTGTCTTTTGACATTCCTGGTTTCTCTCCTGGCATGGCGTATTTGTAACCCACTTCTGAGGTTGGGGCGCCTGGAAGGCGGGGTTACGTTGCCCCGATGATATGATGGTTGATGATGATGATAGTGGTGCGCCAGGAGAGTCCCTAATCCTAAGCTTAAATTAAGATGAATATGAATGATGATGATTGCGATGGTCATATGATTTCGGGATCCGTTTGGGCCTAAAAGTTTTCCTGACATTTGTCTTACAGGTGAGGAAAAATACCAATAAAAACCTCACCCAGAAAAACTGTCTCGTCCGGGGATCGAACCCGGGCACGCTGCGTGACAAGGCAGCACGCTACCCCGAGACCACAGCGGTGGACACAATACTGGATATTTGTAAGGTATTTTTCTTGTTTGACAATTTTATGCATCAACAATCTAAGAGCGGGAATATTTGGCACTTAACTGCATGATACAACATTTATATTAGCATTATGAAGATCTGGTGTCATAGCCGTTTGTTGCAAAAAATAGAATTTCGGAGAGGACTGATGGCGTTTACATTTTCTTTAATAATAAGGCTATATTTAATGATTTGACGCTAAAAATGTGCGTAAACATACTTCATGAGCCAGTAAAACAAATGGCATTAAAATATTTTTAATGGGCTTAGCCGGTTGATACATAACATCATCCATTTGTGCCACATGTCCTGCCCATCTGTCAACATGACTTCATCATCCGGTATCATGACAGTTGCCGTTATCTTCCGGAAACCAAACTCTATTCCTCTCTGTCCATCTATTGATCTTCCTCCAATCTTCTGACACTCATAGCCTGTTGCACACTCTCTATCCAGGTTTTGTTTGGTATTCCTTTCTTCTTACCTTCCTTTGGAATCCATTAAACGTTATTTTATCAAGCTTCCTATAAAGACTATGTAATTAATTGTTATGCAGTCTTCTCCATTCACCTGTCTGTTCATCTCTCTTTGATCCATATTTTTCGTAAGAACTTTATTCTCAAATACTCGTAATTCCTTGTTACTATAACAGCTTTTCTTATTACACGCTTTATATTAGCTTGACCTGTATCTATGTAACGGAATCTTTGAACACGATTTTCACCCACTTAAAAACATTGGATCGACTTAAAACGTCGTATACTTGTAAATGACCAATGACAATACAATAATTTCATATTTTTTCTAAAATCCTGGCCAGAATCATCAGAAAATAAAAAATAAATAAAAACCAGTGTAATAGATTGCGGACTTATCGACTTTTTAGTCAATCGTTGTAAGATCTCATTTGGTAGAGCGGTGGACTCTAGTGGTATATAATTTCAGTAATCCATAGGTCCGTGGATCAAATCCGGCCCGGATGATTTTTTACAAGAGTATTAAGCAATTAAATTTTCATGGTATTCCGGTTTATGACAATCGATTTAACTGAAAATTTAAAAAATAAATAATAGTTTTAAAAACTAAAACAACACGCTTTATTAGAAAACTAAACTAAAAAATAAAAAATAAATAACAGTTTAAAGAAACTAAAACATCACGCTTTATTAGAAAACCGAACTAAAAAACGAAAAATAATTTTAATTTCCAACGCGCTTGGGATAAAATTAAAGTGGCCAACAAAAAAATCATCTCCAACACATCTAGAATAAAACTAGAGTTATCTATAAAAAAAATAATTTTACCATCAGAAGAAGCGTGGGGTGCTTTTTATGGTTTTTAGGTTTTCTTCTTAGAGATTTTACTTTTACCAATATCTGTTTATTATCAAATGTATTAATTGATATAGAGCACCCCACGCTTTTGATTGTATTTTTTTGTAGATAACTCTAGTTTTATTCTAAATGTGTTGGAGATGATTTTTTTGTTGACCACTTTAATTTTATCCCAAGCGCGTTGGAAATTAAAATTATTTTTCATTTTTTAGTTCGGTTTTCTAATAAAGCGCGTTGTTTTAGTTTTTAAAACTATTATTTGTTATCTTCATATAGTTATTCTGCACTTGTGTCATTTTAGTCCTCCTAAACGACTGGACCTATTTTGATGACTTTAGTTGGTTCCTAGATTCCTAATTGGACCCTCTAAAACCATTAGATTTAGATTTATTTAGCCATGTGGCCTTCTCTTCCACTCACCAGGACAAACATATATTACATCAGAATATAACAATCTCAATTAACTCTAATATTAAATACTAAATGAAAATTTGATCAAAAAGATAATATCTATTATATTACGATCTATAATGCAACCAGTTAATGTTAGTTAAAATTAAGACTAAGACTAATAATAAAATGTATACAAGCAAGACATATTAAATTGTCCCTGTCTAGTGTATATAAAAAACAAAGCAAAATAATGAGATATAGAAAACTAATTTTACGTTTGTACAATATTTAAAAACAAAACAAAAGAAAAATAGGCTATTTGTTAATCTTAATATTATTTTCATAAGTAATTAAATGTATTAATTGTTAAAAGAAGAGGGCACGCCGTAGCGTAGTGGTTAAGGCACTGAGCTACAAGCCGGAGGGTCGAGGGTTCAAGTCCCGTTGGGGTCAGGATTTTTAAACTGACCCAAACCCTCTGGCGGCACTATGGCCCTGGGGTCGACTCAGCCTCTAACGAAAATGAGTACCAGACGCTTGTTCTGGGGGTAAAGGCGGCCGTCACGCAGGGCTGACAACCCGGCTGACATAAAGTGCCGATTGTCTAGAAAAAGTGGGAGCCTTAACCTCCTACTACCCCAAGGGCCTCCGGGCCTGTTGTGGGATTACTTTACTAATTGTTAAATGAATACTATCAGTGAGGTGTATAAGTTATTTAAGATCCTACATATCTCGATTCCCAATTATTTATCATCCCGTTTCCAGTATCTATCCTCAAACCATAACCTAAACACAAGATCACAACATAGTCTCTTACTTAATATACCGCAACATAGGACATCACATCACTCCATGCCATGTACCATCTCCACTTCTCGCAACTGGAATTCCCTACCACAAGAAATAAGGGGCTGCCGGACATTGGCATCTTTTAAAAGAAATCTAAATTTATATTTGCTCTAAACTCGACTTCGTTATTATCCAGTGTAAGATATATACATATATATTAATTGGTGTTTCCCGTATAATGTATCATATTTATATTATTATTATTATTATTATTATTATTATTATCGTATCATTATTGTTATTACCCTATAAAATGTTGTTTGTACATGACATTTGCATTGCTACATTTATTGTATCTTTAACTGTTTATAATTAGTATAGTGTATATCTATATTTGTCGAATATTTATTTGTATTTGTGCTGGTTGAGTGGAAGAGAGGGCCTTATGGCCTTAACTCTGCCAGAATAAATAAAGTATTATTAAAAAAAAGTATTATTATTATTATTAAGTTAGTTTGTTATTAAATAATTCTTTAGTTTGTTTTTGAAGGATGTTATAGTTTGACAGTCTCTGACATAGGGCGGAAGGGAATTCCATGTTTTGGCAAGTGGGACCGTAAAAGATATAATAATATACAATGTGATGAGGAGGAATATAAAGGACAATGTGCTGATGGGATCGAGTGTCAAGATTTTGTGTGTCGGATAGTCTGATGAAGCCTAGTAGTTCACCTGAAGTGAAAATTTAAAAATCGCTCCAACGGTCACAATTTACTATGAATCACAATGAAACTGAGTATATCCTATTAAAATAAACCGTGGTAAGTGTTGTTAAAAAATGAGAGAAATTCGACAATTCGAAATGGAGGTTTATCTGAAATCCGAAACTAAAAACTGCCTAAACTACTGGATCGATTTTGATGGATTTTTTTTTTTGTGGGTTTGATTGGGTCCCTGGATGTTTTAGATCCGCCATTGAACTCTCTAAAACCATAAGTCTAGGAGTTTATCTGAAGTGAAAATTTAAAAATCGTTCTTACTTACTTACTCACTGGCACTATCGAACCCGTAGGTTCATGGCCGCGCCGACATAAGCTCTCCATACATCCCTATCCTGAGCTAATGCTTTCCAATCATTCCCTGTATAATCTACTTCCCTGAAATCATAGTTAATGTTATTCTCCCACCTCATTCTTAGTCTACCAACTGGGCGTTTTCCATCTGGCTTTCCTACAAGAAGCTTCCATGCAAGTCTTTCATTCCCCATTCGTGCAACATGTCCTGCCCACCGCAGTCTACGAGACTTAACTGTTCTTAATATATCTGGCTTCCTATAAAGACCATGTAGTTCATTGTCATGTAGTCTTCTCCATTCACCTGTCTGTTCATCTCTCTTTGGTCCAAAAATTTTCCTAAGTACTTTATTCTCAAATACTTGTAATCTTCTTTCCTCCCTTAAAGTAAGAGTCCATGTTTCGCATCCATATAATATAACTGGTAGAATAATAGTTTTATATATTTTCAGTTTAACGTTTTTTGAAAGGAGTTGGGACATCAAAAGTCTCTGCAATGCATAATAGCACGCATTTCCAGAATTGAGCCTATGTTTAATTTCTTTGCGCGTCTCATTCCTATTTGTGATTATTGTTCCTATGTATTTGAATTCAGCCACTTCCTCAAAATTTCCCTCATTTGTCATTAGCTGTCCATTTCCATTATATAATGAATTTCTACGTGTGACCATATATTTAGTTTTATTGATATTTACTTCCAGTCCCAATTTCTTAGTGTTACTTAATAGTGTGTGCGTGTTGTCCTTTAGTATCTCCTCGCTATCGGCCAATAATACTACATCATCAGCAAAAATCGTTCTAGCGATCACAATTTTTTATGTTTCACAACGAAACTCAGTATATCCTATTAAAATGAACCGAGGTAGGTATTATCAAAAAATGATCCAAACGAGACAATCAGAAGTGGTGGTTTATCTGAAATCCGAAAATAAAAACTGACTGCAACCGCCATATTTGGGTCGTCTCAGCGTATACCTTACAATTTAATTAACTTTAATATTTAATTTATTTGGGCGTAGCGACGCCGGATTAGGTAGTTGTATTATAAAGGCTTGTTTTAAAACTTTTGTTTTCTTCTTCTTCTTCACGGTTTAGACTTATTTACTAGCCTGTTCCGGCTCCAAATTGCTGCTCTTTCCATCTTTTCTTTGGTCTTCCAAAACTTCTTCTTCCTCATGGTGAATAGCTGTATGCTGCTTTTGGTGTTCTATTCTCATCATCCTTGCCAAGTGTTTTTTTTTTCAGTTTGTTCTGTATTTCACTATTGGTGTGTTTAATTCCTCTACTTTTAGTTGTCTTATTTCTGTGTTATGTTTTTTGTCTGTTCTTTGATATCCTGCTATTGGTCTGAGGAATCTCATTTCAGCAGCTTGTATTCTGGCAGATTGTCGTGTTGTCACTGTCCATGTTTCGGATCCATATGTAATAATAGGCACTGCCATTGTCTTGTATAATTTCATTATGGAGTCTTTCCTGGTTTTATTTTTCAAAGTTCTTCTTAGTGTTCCTGTTATATAATTAAACTTATTTAGTTTGTTATTTATATCTGTTTCCGCTGTGTATGATATTTCGCAACCTGGGAAGTTATATCTTAGAACGTATGTTCTAACTTACTTACTTACTTACTTACTTACTCACTGGCACTATCGAACCCTTAGGTTCATGGCCGCGCGTACATAAGCTCTCCATACATCCCTGTCTTGAGCTAATGCTTTCCAATCATCCCCTGTATAATCTAATTCCCTCAAATCGTAGTTAATATTGTTCTCCCACCTCATTCTTGGTCTACCAACTGGGCGTTTTCCTTCTGGCTTTCCTACAAGAAGTTTCCATTTTAAAATGTTCCTATAATGTATGTGTAATTATTATAATATCTATAAAGGTTTCGGTTGGCCTCAAATTTCTTGAAAAGTTTTATCTTTAAGGGGGGTAGAATTTAAGTTGGATTATATCTAACTTGCAATTATCAATAATTGCAAATTTTTCTTTATTCATGTGAGTTGGGGGTTTTATTTTTTTTAAGTTGTACAAGATTAGAATATATAATTAGAATAATTGCAAGGGTTAAAAGTGAATAGATACGTAGCAAAATAGACTTATTGTACTTGTGCAAAATTTTCGATTTTTTAAGCCATTTTTCGAAAAATTCGTGCATTTTTTCGGATTTTCGAGTGCATCAAAATATCCTCTGTATTCCGATTGAGGGTCTTTCCACTTTTCAGCGGTTGCCCTTTTACCAGCCGGCTGCTGGCTCTTCACATCCACATGTGTCAATCACAGAGGTAGATGATCAACAGCCAGTGTAGGGGTGACATGTGGTTAGCATGTCGAGTTCCCCAGCCGTTATAGCTGGTTCCTCAACCTGGAGCCGCTACTTATTGTAGCTACCCAATTGCCTCACGATGCTGGGTGGGCACCGGTCCCATACTGGCCGAAATACCATGAGAAAATTTCTTCCCCCATGGAGACTCGAACCAGCGCAAGTCCCGTAGCTCTGCGCCAAGGCTTCCTACCTTAACCGCTCGGCTACGGCGCGGGACTATATCCTCTATATTAGACTTAAAATAGTCTATTTTAACATATGAGTTCCATAACCTATAAATAAGTTCTAAAAAATAATTCTAAGTCACATCTTTCATTCCCCATACGCGCAACATGTCTTCTAATGCAAAAAAAAAAAAAGATTTTTTGATATTGCTGATTTATTGTTTTAATTTATTTAAATTATATTTGTTAGGGTCGTATATATACATTTGTAGCGGAGATGAGTTTTGTAGACTCATGTATTTATAGGGTAAGGTAGTAGGGGGGAGGTTATGCAATAAGACAAGCAGAGTCGTTAAGATAACGCACGCAGTGTGTCGTGACGGGTTGCATAAAGAGTAATTACTTTCCCCACCAATCAATGCTACGTTTGTTTTTCAACACTGACTTAATGTGCTGCTTCACCCTCAATACCAGCAGCACTCTCTTCTTCTTCAACTGCTGGATTCATTTCACTGTTTTATTTACACATTCTGTCCCGCGCCGTAACCGAGCGGTTAAGGCAGGAAGCCTTGGCGCAGAGCTACGGGACTTGCGCTGGTTCGAGTCTCCATGGGGGAAGAAATTTTCTCATGGTATTTCGGCCAGTATGGGACCGGTGCCCACCCAGCATCGTGAGGCAATTGGGTAGGTACAATAAGTAGCGGCTCTAGGTTGAGGAACCAGCTATAACGGCTGGGGGACTCGACATGCTAACCACATGTCATCCCTACACTGGCTGTTGATCATCTACCTCTGTGATTGACACATGTGGATGTGAAGGGCCAGCAGCCGGCTGGTAAAAGGGCAACCGCTGAAAAGTGGAAAGACCCTCAATCGGATTTACACATTCTTATCTTGAAGCTATTGAGGTTGTTGTCTTGAAAATATTTTGAAAAACAAAATGGAGCTTCACTGATCATCATCATCATCCGTCACGAATTAGGCGTTTGTAGACCTATTTAAGCCCCATACACTAAAACGTGTTTAATCCGGAACGTGAATAATGCGGAAATCTGTGCAATATGAACAAATTTATTGGTCCCGGCGAAATAATAACACATTTACATGTATTTATTTGTATAAAATGGAATCTGTCCAACGTGGAAACGGAAGGGTATTTCTACAAAATTCATGAAAAATATGTTTATAAGGCGTAAAGACTGAGAGAGAAATAAATTATTTTCCATTTCATTGAATTCCCTTTAGGCGAAATAACGATAAGAGATGATTTCTGCCTCTGGGTGAAGTAGATTTTCTACCTGTAACTGAAATTTTCTTACGGCCTCACTGCACACCCGTTGTATGAAATACAGGTTCTTTTAACAAACATTTGGCGTGTGACATCTGTGCACTGTAAAATCCTAAATTAGTTTAAGATGTGAGACCGATTCTGTACGTATCTTTCACAGGTAGCGTTCTGAATTTTCGAAATAAAGATGGCTAAATCGTATGTATCATTGTCATTAAACGAAAAAGTGAAAGTGATTAAAGATAAAGAAGAATAAACTCTCAGTACGCAAAATAATGACTAAATTCAAATGTGAAAAAATCCAAGTTTATGAGATTTTATAACACAAAAAGAAAGTAATGAATGGATGCAAGGAAATGACCAAACGAAGAGGAAAGCAAAAATAAATAAATAAATAAAATAAGACTTCCAATAAATTTTACTTTGTAATTTCAATATCTTTATTAAAAGTTAGTTATAAATACTAAAAAACTCTCTGGGTTGAGTTAACCAGCTACATTGGCTGGGTAACCCAATATGTTGACCACATGTCAGCCCTATGCTGCCTGCATGTTCTTTTACTTCTGTGAATAACGCATGTGGATGTGAGAGTAGCAGACGGTTACTAGACCAAGGTCCTTTTAGTCCTACCGCGCCATGATTTTTTGCAAGTCGTAAATATTTTGGATTCACTTAATTTGAACAAACGACACAAATAAAATGTTTACGAATCCATGACCTTGTGATGTCATGTCACATTGGTCCAAAATTAATCCTTAAATTGGAGAAACACTAATTTCAAGTTTCAGTTATTTAAATGTAGCGGACCGCAGTGAAAACGGAATCGCGCATAATTGTTATTTTAAGGCATATTGTATAATTCCACACTATTTAAGTAGTTTTTTTTTCGCGATAGTGCGTTTTGTCGTACTTACAGCAATGGCGACCATGATGGCAACTTACATTTCGGGGTTGCCAACCTAAATAACTATACTACTGAATATACCGCAATATTACATATTACAAATACGCGTACGGGAAGTAAAACCTCTGCCCTGTATGTATACTACATACAATATAGGCTATATATATATATATATATATATATATATATACACACACATACAAAAAATATCCAAAAACAAATCACTGCATTTTAAATGATCTGACTTTATTTGAAACAATATAAAACAATAAATAAGTACTGCCGCCATTTCATCACTAATTGGTCTCACGGCCTTCTGTTATTTTATCACTAATTGGTCTCACGGCCTCCTGTTGTTTTAACTAATAAACATTGCCCACACTGTTAACGTTATTCAATTGTTTATAATGAACGCAAATAATTCCAACAAAGATGTTATTATTTTACTATTATTTATTACTTTGAAAACACTATCGCGCATAAAATAATGTACAACACACGTTTGTAAAGTGTTTTACAGAATCTCGGAAATTAAAAACCTCGCTATCGCTCGGTTTTTAAACATTTTCCTCCATCAATACTAATAAAATTCATTGTTAAAACCGTTGAGGTGGAGAGTCATAAAATAAAATAAGTTAAAATTTACCTTATTAGGTAAGATCCGTGTCGGCCATGGTGGACTAGTGGTTATGCTCCTTGCTTCTGGTCCCGAGGGTCGCGGGTTCAAACCCGGACGGGGTCGATGGATTTTTTAGGACGGAAAAATCCAAGGAGCAAGTCCTCCGGGAGGGACTTTAAGCCGTGGGTCCCCAGTCTGAAGATTTTCAGGCTCGTAAAAAATCCTTAGGCCTGAATGAAAAGGCCTCTAAGCAAAATTTACCGAATTTTCCCGTCCTAGTACTACCTTGGTTTCCTAGATGTCAGTATGAGGCGGAACGCTAACCACGGACCACTCAAAATGGCATCTATACGAAAACAAGTGTAACTAAATTAGTATGGTTCAAATTCTTCCCTCTAGGGGAGAACGCCTAAATCTCTGTAAAGGGAAAAACATAGGCTTACAGTACAATACAAAAGGTAAGATCCGTCGTCCTCAACTTACAAAATATGTATTCTTTATGCCTGTACGCCTTTCAGAACATCCGTTCCATCATCAGCAGGCCCTTCTTCGCTATAATATTTAGTATGATGGTTGATGCTGTTGGTACACAGATATTGTAGCGAAGAAGGACCTGCTGAAGATGGAACGGATGTTCTGAAAGGCCTACAGGCATAAAGAATACATATTTTATAAGTTGAGGACGACGGATCTTACCTAAGAAGGTATATTTTAACTTATTTTATTTTATTTTCCTCCGTTCTGTAAAAACCACTTCCCAACCTCGCATCGTAATATAGGCCTACTATTTACTGGTTCGTTTTCTTCTGTCCCCCCCCCCTTCTTCATCTTTTGGGCACGTGTGTTGTTCCTTTCTTAGTGCCCGGTATTTCTTCTGTTTTATTAAACATGACAAATTAAACGAATTGATGTAGGCCTATCCTATAGAATACATTGCCAATTTAAGGGTTAAAGAAGCCGACATATTGATTTTTTTTTTCACGGTGTGAATTTAAAAAAAAATGTGACATCGAGAAACATTTAGCGAAGAACATAAAAGAAATGACAGACGAAGACAGTGTTTTGTCACGGAAGAAGATCTCGCGTTAAATTCTATTATCTGAAGATTAGTTCCACGCAGCCGGTGCGGTCTCTTTTGTTTTGGTGGGTGAAGACTCTAAACTGCGTGAAATCGCATGCGTTGCCCCACCTTTTTGAACATCTTGAAACTTTTCCCATAACATCCTATTATTACCATTGTAATGCGGATTTGAGATACTGCATTTCATCAGCAAACAGCTGTTTTCTAAGTTATTCAACTGTGTGCAAAAAATACAATCTTCTTGTATATCATAATTAATTGCTTATAGGCCCATACTTCCTAACTAACTAACTAACTCACTGGAGCTTCATGACAACGCGGACATATGCTCTCTATACATACCTATCCTGAACTAAATTTTTCCAAACGTTTTCTCGTATAATTGACATTCAAATCTCGATTTATGTTATTTTACCATTTCACTCTTGCTCCACCTATTAGACGCTTTCCTTTTGGGTTTCATTCAAAAAGTTTACATGCCCCTTTTTCACTCCTCACTCGCGCCACATGTCCTCCCCATCTCAGTCTAAGATACTTAACCGTAAATATTATATCTGGTTTTCCATAAAGATCATGCATCTCACTGCTATGCAGTTTTCTTCATTCGACTATCACTTTGTCTCTCTTTGATTTAAAAAAAATTCAAAGAACTTTATTCTCAAATGTTTTTTTTAATGCCACAAGTTGTCCTTTTGGGCATTTTGGTATTCTATCCTGGCATTGGGGCGCCTGGAAGGTGGGATTACGTTACCCCGATGATATGATGGGTGATGATGATGATAGTGGTGCGCCAGGAGAGTCCTTAATCCTAAGCGTAATCTAAGATGAATATGAATGATGATGATTGCGATGGTCATATCATGTTCGGGGACCGTTTGGGCCTTAAAGTTTCCTGGTATTTATCTTACTGGTGAGGAAAAACCCCGATAAAAACCTCACCCTGGAAACTGTCCCGACCGGGGACGTACCCGGGCCTGCTGCGTGACAAGGCAGCACGCTACCTTAAGACTACAACTGAGAATGATGTAAAATATGTAACTCTGAACTCTATCAGTTGCATAAGTCTGCTGAAGTGGTTACATCAATAAAAGTTTCAAGATTGCGATGGGCAGAGTACATATGAAGAATGATTGAACATGAGATACCCAAAAAATTGTGGAATGTAAATACGAAGGAAAATAAATTCTGGAAAAGCATGCTGTTACGCAATATAGGGACTCTTTTCATCCGAACTTCTCTCAAAAATGTTAAGCTGAAAATGTAAATGTTATTCTCCCAGTTACATTATATGGATGCGAAACATTGACTTCTACTTTAATAATAATAATAATAATAATAATAATAATAATAATAATAATAATAATAATAATAGGCCAAATAATGTTTTATTATTCTGGCAGAGTTAAGGCCATAAGGCCTTCTCTTCCACTCAACCAGCACAAATACAAATAAATATTTGACAAATATAGATATACACTATACTAATTATAAACAGTTAAAGATACATTAAATGTAGCAATGTAAATTTCATGTACAAACAACATTTTATACGATAATAACAATAATAATATTTACGATAATAATAATAATAATAATAATAATATAATAATGATAATAATAATAATAATAATAATAATAATAATAATAATAATAATAATAATAATAATAATAATAAATAATATGGATATGATAAATTATACAAGAAACACCAATTAATATATGTACCTTACACTGAGTAATTATGAAGTCGAGTTTAGAGCAAATATAAATCTAGATTTCTTTTAAAAGATGCCAATGTCCTGCAGCCCCTTATTTCTTGTGGTAGGGAATTCCAGTTGCGAGAAGTGAAGATGGTATATGACATGGAGTGATGTGATGTCCTATGTTGCGGTATATTAAGCAAGAGACTATGTTGTGATCTTGTGTTTAAGTTATGGTTTGAGGATAGATACTGGAAACGAGATGATAAATAATTGGGAATCGAGGTATGTAGGATCTTAAATAAGAGAATTAGACAGTGCGATTTTGTTCTCTCTTTTAGAGAAGAGAAAAGAGAAAAGATTACGAGTATTTAAGAATAAAGATCTTAGGAACAGTTTTGGGCAAAAGATAGATGAATTGACAGGGGAATGGAGAAAACTTTTGTACAATTTGCTACATGATCTTATCGAAAAACAGATAAAATATGAAGAGTTAAGTCTGGTAGACTGCGAAGGCAGGACATGTGACACGAATAGGGAATGAAAGATGGACATGGAAGCTTAGAGTAGGAAAATAAGAGGAAAAGGTCCAATAGGTAGATAAAGGATAAGCTGAAAGAATAATATTAACCATAATTTGAAAGAAGTAGATTATAGAGGGGATAACTGGAAAACATTAAATCTGGATAGGGATGTATGGAGAGTTTATGTCCGCGCGGCCTACGGGTTTGATAGTGCCAGTGAGTTAGTTATGAGTGGGGGTTAACCTGAAGCGGAAATTTAAAAATTGCTCTAGCGGACGCAATTTTCGAGTTTTTCGCAACGAAAACAGTATATAACGCACCATTTAAATAAAACGCGAAAGATATTCTTAAAAAATCAGCGAAATCCATTAGGAGTGGTGTAAGTTTAAATTAGAAAATTGCTTCAGCGCGTGCCATTTTCGTTTTATTTCAGTGATTTTATACGATGAAATTAACAAAAGCATTACACATTCCGTAAACCAGAAAAATCGGACCATAAATCAACTTACTGACAAATTCAGTCCCACGTGACGACTTTTTTACCTTTAAAAAAGTTTGGGTAACACTGAGCTAGAAGAATCCAACTATACGAGGTTTTTAATAGACAGTGAAGTTGTGAAGAAGGCAGAGTCTGCCCCTGGTGTGAGAAATGTGCATTATCTGTCTCAAGAGCTACACATTGTGTGGGAAAGAGATAAACAGGTGAATAGCGGCATCCTGACAAAAAAGGTTCATTCCCATGTCTTCTAAACAATAATAATAATAATAATAATAATAATAATAATAATAATAATAATAATAGATAGATAGATATATAGATCATCGGTTGATTAATGTCTTTGATATCGTCCGATTCCTAATAGCCAATTTTGTCGGTCCATCCAATCTCCTGGTTGTAGATGTTTCTCCTTCATGTATAAACATATTCCCTGACTCCAGGAGGTTTTAGGTCTTCCTCTGCCTCGTCTTCCCTCAGCTTTCCATTCCAAAATAGATTTTGGTAGTCGATCCTCTTCCATTCGCTGGACATGTCCGTACCATCTTAATTGCTGAGTTTTAATATAATCTAAAATAGTGTCTTCAATCTTCATTTTCTCCCTTGTAACTGAGTTCCTAATTTTGTGTCTTCTTGAAGTTGTTGCTGCCCTTCGTATACAATCCATTTCCGTTGCCAAAAGATACTTATTTGTTTTTGTTGTTAATGGCCAAAGTTCTGCTCCATAAGTAATGATGCTTTTAATAAGAGATATATCACAAACTGGAAAGCAACAAATGAAAACAGTCCGTCGCTGTGGCGTAGTCGGTAGAGTCCCTACCTTCCACTCCGGCGATCCGGGTTCGATTCCTGGCGGGGTAAGGGATTTTTAAAAATCTCAACCTTGGGACTGGGTGTATGCAGTGTCCAAGTTGTACCCATTGGGTTTAATTCCTCTTAAAAAAATAAAAATTAAAAATAAATTAAAACATAAATAAAATTAATATTTCTCTTTTTGGTATCAATTGCTCTATATTAGGAATATATGGAATTAATAATAATAATAATAATAATAAATAATAATAATAATAATAATAATAAAACAATAGGCTAATTAGCTACTGACAAGAATAGCACGTACAATCTTTTAAAGTGCTTGCAGATATTAACATGTTTTGGCAAGTCATAGAATGCTGCAGCTGTCAACAGACGTGACATGTATCTCTACCCAGGGTTGCCAATTTAGTTAGTCACTTTTTGAGCTAGATCTGGCCATTTTTTTAAATTTACAAAATTCTGAAAAAAAAAAACACTAATTACTTTTTTTTTTTCATTCGTCACCCTTTCTTTAGCCATTTTTAGCCATTCTATTTTAATTATTTTATGCAAATTCTGTGTTCAACGATGTAGTCTCGGGATAGCGTCGCTGCCTGGTAAGCAGTTAACCCTTGTTTGATCCCCTGTCGGGACAAGTCTCCTGGGTGTTGGTTTTTTTAGGGTTTTTCTCAATTTTAAGACAAATATCGGAAGACTTTAAGGCCAAACGGCCCCCAATCATCATCTGGTCAATATAATCATCATGTGAATGGTGTGTTTCGTCTTAATGTTGTGTTGTCTTGGAGGAGGCGCTGACATTGAGCTGTTCTTCTACATGGAAAACTTCTCTCGCTGCCCACCATGCCATCCCCAGAACAGCGAAGAAGATATGAAGAAAACCACGGTTGAGCAACGTGGAGTGTGGTCGACGCTTGGATGGGAGTACGGCTTCCGGAACGGACCACACAGAAAACTGAACATGTTTAACTACATAACTAAATCTTAGATGGGTGTACGGCTTCGGAAACGGACCACAGCGAAAACTCTATGTATTTTATTATATAAGACCTGAACCTGTGACTCGAACTTATCATTCCTTGATAATGACATGTGGGATCATGCCGAAACGTCGGTATCAGTGGCCAGAGGCCGAACTTGAATCCAAGACGCGGAAAACCCAAGAAAACTTTCATATTCATATATATATATATATATATATATATATATATATATATTCTTCTTCTTAAACTTAATTTGTAGGATTTTCATCCTGTTTATTTCAAAATCACTCCTCGGAGGAAGACGTACTGGATGTACATTCACTGTCTATCCATCTCTTGGCAGGTCTTCCTCTTGTTCTTCTCCCGTCCATTGGTCTATCTTCTTTAGCTCTTTTTGCAAGCCGGTTTTCTTCCATTCTTTCTATATGACCCTTCCAATATTTTCGTCTATCTATAATAAATTTGGTTATGTCTTGAATATGACAGTTGTCCCTAATTTCTGTGTTGTGTATTTTATCAAATAATTTTTTCCCCTGAATAGTTCTTAAGATTTTCATTTCGCATGTGCTTATTATTTGTTTAGTTTTTGTTGTATCAGCTCTAGTTTCTGCTCCATATACGATAACTGGTCGAACTATCATTTTGTATATGCAAGTTTTGCTTTCTATTGACATATGTTTGTTGCGCCAAATTAAATCTTTCATATACCCTGATATTTATGCTGCTTTATCAGCTTATTTCTTTACATCTTTATATATATATATATATATATATATATATATAATGTTGGTGCTTCTCTTCAGACATAAAATGAAAAAAATAAATTTTCCTCAACTTCGGAGCCCTAGCGACAAGTAGACAAAATGAATCTGACAGCAAGAATCACGCAAGGTAGGATCAAACACTGTGCTTGAGTGTTTTCCCAGACACTGGCTGGCACTTGACTCACACAATATCTCGGACTGCGGAAACTCTTTGCTTGTAATTTGAATAGAGCAATAAATTATTAAGAAGAGTGTAGTTCCCACAGCATCCCTGAGCACCACATGGCCTCCTGATAACAACTGCTCCTGTGTACAAGTGGCTCACACTGATGATCTCAATAATAATAATAATAATAATAATAATAATAATAATAATAATAAACAACAAGGATTAAGCCCAGTGGCCTGTTCTGATCTCATTATAGGTCTAATTGGTCCTTCCATGTCTTCAATGGCCTTCCCAACAATCTTCTCCCTTTTGGTTTATAATTATACATTCATCTTGGTATGCGCTGTTCATTCATTCGTAATACGTGCTGAAGATAAGCATTTCGACAGTATTTTATTCTTTCACAGAGATTAAATATATTAAGTTCTGTTCTTATATTTTCGTTTTTCTTTCTATCGGTCATTTGGTATCCTGCTATTGCTCTCAACATCTTCATTTCTACAGCCTGTATTTGTTTACTATCTGCCCTTGTTAATGTCCAGGTTTCACATCCATAGATGGAACTGCCAATACTTTGTAAAACTTCAAAATAGTTTCTTTTCTAGTCTTATTCAACAAAATTCGTTTAATTGTGCCACATAGATAATTTAATCGTTACATTTTCGTGTGTTTATCTAAATTTCTGCCATTACCTAAATGACCGGATTGGATTTCGGGATAATAATAATAATAATAATAATAATGATAATAATGATAATAATAATGTGTTATTAAACAAATGATGAATGTTTTAACTTTATTTGTGGATTTGATAAAAAACTAACAATTTAAATGGTGTGCTAATGTCAAAAGAATGACTGAAGACATCCCCAAGAAGAATACTAGAATGGGTGTCACTTGGTAGAAGAAGAAGAAGAGGTCGGCCAAAAATAACGTGGATTAGTGGTGTTTTGAGAAGCATGAGGGAAAAAGGATTGGGTAATGGAGATTGGAATGACAGAGAAATGTAGAGGAAAATGACAGTAGATTAACTGGTACAGAAACATGTTGTATAGCATTGTGAAACCTGCCAAATAAAATAATAATAATAATTATTATTATTACTATTATTATTATTATTATTAGTCCACCGCTGTGGTCTCGAGGTAGCGTGCTGCCTTGTCACGCAGTGGGCCTGGGTTCGATCCCCGGTCGGAGCAGTTTTTCTGGGTGAGGTTTTTATCGGGGTTTTTCCTCACCTGTAAGACAAATGTCAGGAAAACTTTAAGGCCCAAACGGTCCCCGAAATCATATGGCCACCATCCTTATCATTATCATCCTTACCATTATCATTTTCATCATCATCATCCTTCACCGGTGTGGAAAGCAACGGGAAGCTACCACACCTACACAATTCCCTAGTAAAGCTGCAAGCATAGCATGAAAATGCTATGATTGCAGTGAAGGACCTGCCTTCGGGCAGAATTACTACGGATTATTATTATTATTATTATTATTATTATTATTATTATTATTACTATTATAAGCCCATGTTTTTCCCTTTACAGAGATTTAGGCGCTCTCTCCCCTACAGGGAAGAATTTGAACCATACTAATTTAGTTACACTTGTTTTCGTATAGATGTCATTTTGACTGGTCCGTGGTCAGCGTTCCGCCTCATACTGACATCTAGGAAACCAAGGTAGTACTAGGACTGGAAAATTCGGTAAATTTTGCTTAAAGGCCTTTTCATTCAGGCTTAAGGATTTTTTACGAGCCTGAAAATCTTCAGACTCGGGGCAAAGTCCCTCCCGGAGGCCTTGCTCATTGGATTTTTCCAACCTAAAAAATCTATCGATCCCGGCCGGGTTTGAACCCGCCACCCTCGGGACCAGAGGCAAGAAGCATAACCACTAGTCCACCGCGGCCAATTAATATTATGTGTTATTATTATTGTTATTGCAAAATAATATCATCATTAAATTCCATATGGTGGGATAAGCATATTTGGAAAGACACAAAAAAATATATTGGTAAAACATTGGTGGAATCTGTTGCAATGTATGGAAGTGAGGTATGGACAATCAATAAGTACTACAAGAATAGACCAATAGCTCTAGAAATGGATTATTTACGAAGAAGTGCCAGAAAGTCTAAATTAGAACGTGTCACAAATAAGGAAATTAGAAACAAAATGGAAGCAGAAGAAAGCATAATTGAAAGAATTGAGGAAAAGGAATTAAAGTGGTTAGGACATGTTTTAAGAATGGAAGATGAGCGATGGCCGAAGCAACTATATGAATGGCATCCTAACAGAAAGAAGAAAAGAGGAAGACCAAGGTTAACATGGAAGGAAAACATGAAGACAGTAATGCAAGCTAGAGGGCTAAGCATCGAAGATGCCCAAGACCGTAGGCTTTGGAGGTTTGGCACGGGAAGACGACAGCAGCTGTAAAAACCCGAAGATAGATAGATTATTGTTATTATTATTATTATTATTATTATTATTATTATTATGACAATGCTGCAGAAATGAGGGCAACAATAATAGACCTAACCTCGAAATCCGGCATCACAGAAAAGTTTTGGCGAACCACAGGTTGGGAAACGTTGTTGTAGAGTCTGCTACGTATTAAACGAATTGCAAGGGAATCGTTCAATGATGTAATTTGTATTTTTTAAGTTGAACGCTGTCTGGTGTTGATGGTGCGTTACCACTGTGCGTGCTATTGAACTCTGTCGAAGGTTAAGATTGTTGGATTAATATATATTAATGTTTTAACAGCAGGATGTGTATTTTTACTGTGAAGACAGGAAAGCGATCGCTAATGATTCATAAAACTGCGTCACGTGACCGTTAACAGCTCCATTCACCTCACTGTATTGTCTGTGCGCGCATTAGTGCGTGCTTGATTAAACGACATCCAGTCAAAATATCACTCTCTCACTGGCACTATCGAACCCCGTAGGTTCATGGCCGCGCGAACATAAGCTCTCCATACATCCCTATCCTGAGCTAATGCTTTCCAATCATTCCCTGTATAGTACACTTCCCTCAAATAACTCTTCTTCTTCTTCTTCTTCTTCTTCCGAATGCAGTATTGGGTGATGATCCCGTTCTGCGACTACAAAAACTGATCCTTCCATCGGTTGAAGGGTCTTCCGAGGTCTCTTTTGCCATTAGGGTTGAGGTGGTAAATCATCTTTGGTAAACGGGAATTTGACATTCTCTGGACGTGTTGGAACCATTTAATCTGATAATTTTGTATATGTTCACCCTCAAATAACAATTAATATTTTTCTCCCACCTCATTCTTCTTCATCTTCTTCTTCTTCTTCTTCTTCTTCTTCTTCTTCTTCTTCCTTCCAAGTATTAGGCCAAGGCCTGTTACGATCCTATAGAAAATTTTCCTTCCAGCGTTTCATAGGATGGCCCAGTGATCTTCGTCCTCTTGGTATATAATTATAAAAAGCTTTGGGAATCCGATTTGAACTCATTCTTTCAAGATGGTGTTTCCAATTTAGTTGGTACTGTTTAATATATTCCAAAATTGGCGTAGTCTTCAATTCTTTTAAGATATCGGTGTTCCTTTTCCGATCCCATCTGGTGTAACCCGCTGTTCTGCGCATGAATCTCATTTCACAAGCCGTTATTCTGCTTTCATGTTGTCTTTTTAGTGTCCATGCTTCACTACCATAGGTCAACACTGGTCTAGCCAAAGTGTTATATAAACGTAATCTGGTGTTTTTTTTGTACAAGGGATGGTTTCATAACTTGATTAATAATTCCCAAACTTTTATTATAACTAGTAATGTTTTCAGGGATATCCTTTTCATCCCAGATAGAGAGATAATATCCAAGATATTTAAATTGATTAGATCTCTCTAAAATTTTATTCTGGAGGCAGATTTTACTTTGTATGGGGTCCTTCCCATGAAATGCCATAATTTTAGTTTTCTTAATTGATATTTCGATATTAAATTTGGCACCTATTTTTTTGTAAATTATGAATTGATCGTTGCAAATCATTTTCGGAAAGTGCCAGAAGAACTAGATCGTCTGCAAAAAGAATAGCATCGAGTTTGAGGTTCCTTTTAATGGGTATATATCCTCGTTGTGTTTTCCTCCATTCGTTTATTAATTTATTCATATATATAATGAAAAGCACCGGTGAAATTCCCACCTCATTCTTGGTCTACCAACTGGGCATTTGCCTCTGGTTTTCCTACAAGAAGCTTCCATGCAAGTCTTTCCCCATACGCGCAACATGTCCTGCCCATCGCAGTCTACGAGACTTAACTGTTCTTATTATATCTGGCTTCCTATAAAGACCATGTAGTTCATTGTTAAGTAGTCTTCTTCATTTATCACGCTCGATTATTTACTTATTTTATTTTATTTTTCAATGTCCCAGGTTGTCATTTCGACATTTCTGTTGTTCTTTCCTGGCATTGGCTTAATTGTAACCCACTTCTCAAATTGGGGCGCCGAGAAGGCGGAGTTAAGTTACCTCGATGATATGATGGGTGATAAATGAAAATGAAGCGCCAGGAGAGTTCTTAACTTAAAATATGTCAAAGTAGCCCCGTTTTACGGTAACTGTTTTTATTAGATTTGGTTTCCCATAAATATCATGTAGCTCACTGTTATGTAGTCTTCTCCATTTGTCTGTCTATTTTATTTGATATTTTTAATACTTACTTAATACTTACTTAATACAGGCTTTCCACTTTACAGCAGTTTGCCCTTGGTTCCTGCTTTCCAGAGATTCCTATCTTCCCATTGTCCATCTTCCATACCCCTCTTCATCATGGCATCATATATTCCCTCATACCATGTTGTTCTATTTCTTTCTCTCTTCTTTCTGCCCGGTACCATCCAATCCAACACCTGTTTAGGCCACTGGTCCTCCGACATCCGTTGTACATGTCCATACCACTGTAAAGCTCTCTTTGTTATCCTTTCGATAACAGTTTCTTGTGCATCCATTTCTTGTCTGATATATGTATTTAGAATAGCCTATGTTTTAGCCAGGATATTCTCATACTTCTCCGTAATCCATCCATTTCTGTCGCCAAGATTCTTTTCTGCATCCTTTCATTTATTGTCCAGCTTTCTGATCCATATGTAAATATACTTTCTATTATTGTCTGTATAATCTCTTTTTTTTGTTTTTCTGGTCAAATTTCTATTCCATAAAATACCATTTAGGGATCTAATCGCCTTCCTTGCACAATTTACTCTGTTAATAATATCTTTTTCACAAGTACCAGATTTATCTATTATAGATCCAAAATATTTAAATTCTTCAACACGTTTAATTATCATATTATTTATTTGTAGGTCTTCTGAATTTGCTCCGATTACCATATATTCTGTTTTAATATAATTTATCTTCAGTCCACCTACCTCAAATGCATCGACCAACTTTCTTATCATATATTCTATATCTTCTTTATCTTGTCCTATTATAATCTGGATATTTTTAATACAGTAATGAAAAAATGAATAGATAGATATTATTTAAATTGCAAAAACGTAAGTACGCTAACAGGTAATAATAAGTTATGGTTATGCATGATTTGTCTCTCTTCAGGTCGACACTTTAAATAAGCTGATATCAGAAACTGATCTTCATTTTAACAATATAAATATATACTCCGACAACCAGGAAAATGGGACCATTATTTTTACTTGATGACGAATTCGTTTAGTTTACGCAATTCCTGCGCCTAAAGGAGATTTTTCATTTTAAAAATTGAGGAGTTGATTTTTAAAATGTACAAGTTCTTATTGTTTATTGAGGCCCTGATGGGATAGCGTTAGAGGGGATGAGATGCCTCGGGACACCCCTGCGAGGCCTTGAACTGTCGTGAACTGAGGCAGAGGTCCACTGAGGTCTTGTTTCATAACAAGCTCAGAAAAACTAATAAAACGTAACATCCGACACTCGCATTGTTCTGACCATCTGCAGGTGTCTGCACAACTCCATCTTTCCTATATCTAACTCTTTTAGCACGATCATACAGATCTGCACCTCTTCATGTTGTTCACCCTGCATCGCCTTTAAATTTTAAATTTCTAAGTAAATTCTTCTTCTTCTCCTTCTTCCTTTCCAGGAGTAGGTCAATGCGACCTGTTCCGGTGTCAAGTCCATCGTTTCCTTGGCCGTCCCAAAGATCTTTTCCCATGTGGTTTGTAGGTGTTGATCTTTTTGGGTAATCTTGTATTGTCCATTCTGTCTAAATGTTCATTCCATTGGTATTTGTGCTCTTCTAGTTTATCAACTATTGAAAATATCTCCAGTTCATTTCTTATTGATTCATTGTGTAATCTATCCATGCGTGTACATCCTTTTACGGATCTTAAAAATTTCATTTCAGTGGCTTGAATGTGTGAGATATCTTTTTTTGTAAGTACCCAAGATTCAGAACCATATAAAAGAACAGGAACAGCCATAATTTTATAAATTCTGTATTCAATAAAACTAGATAATACCCGGCGTGCGTTGCTACGCCTAAATAAATAAAAACTTAAGGGTTCATTAAATTGCATGGTATGCGCTGAGAAGAAGCAAACGCGGTTGCTAATCAGTTTTTAATTTAGGATTTCAGGTAAAGCTCCATTTCTAATTGTCGGATTTCTTTCATTTCTGGATAATACGAATCTCGGTTTATTTTAATAGGGTATACTGAGTTTTCTTGTGAAACATCGAAAAATGTGATTGCTAGATCGATTTTTAAATTTTCACTTCAGATGAACTCTTACACCTAATCGTTTTAGAAGGTCCAGTTGTGAATCTAAATCATCCAGAGACCCACTCAAAAAAAAAAAAAAAAAAAAAAAAAATCAAAATTGTTCCAGTCCTTTAGGAGGAGTTCAGAGACATACACAAGTACAGAAGAATTATATAGGGCCTACTATACACCGTATAAAGATATTGTAATTTCACATATAATGGACAAATGAGAGAAATTTTAAGAAATGCGTAGGAACAATAATTATAAACAGGAACGAAGTGCAATAAGAAATTAAATATAGGCTAAATTCTGAAATGCATGTTATTACGCATTACAGGGACTCTGACCATCCCAAATTCTCTTAAAAAACGTCAAACTGAAAGTATGTAAAACTGTTATTCTTCCAGATACGTTATATGGATGCGAAACAACAACTCTTATTTTATCTTCTTGTATCTTGTAATCTTGTAAGCCCAAGTTTCCTTTAACAGAGATTTAGGCGCTCTCCCCCTACAGAGACGCATTTGAACCATATTAATTTAGTTACACTTGTTTTCGTATAGATATCATTGGAGTGGCCCGTGGTCAGCGTTTCGCCACATACTGACATCTAGGAAACCAAGGTAAATTTTGCTTAGAGGCCTTTTCATTCAGGCTTAAGGATCTTTTACGAGCCTGAAAATCTTCAGACTCGGGACCCACGGCTTAAAGTCTCTCCTGGAGGACTTTCTCCTTGGATTTTTCCATCCTAAAAAAATCCATCAACCCCGACCGGGTTTCAACCCGCGATCCTCGGGACCAGAGGCAAGGAGCATAACCACTGGTCCACCGCGACCGACTATAGGCCTACTCTTACTTTAAAGAAGGAGAAAATATTACGAGTATTTGAGATGAATGTTGATAGATAAATTGTTTTATCAGAGAGTGACGAACAATTGATGAACGCAGAAGACTTACAGCTTACTTACTTGATCGTTATGAGAAAACATATATGGGCCTAATATGCATGTATATAAAATGGTAAGTGACATTCTGAGCAAGTGGAATTAATGTCTAATTTTGCTGCTACATACACTCGGAGTCTACATCTTCATAAACAACAAGTAGCAGAAGCTGATCCTGCTGATGATGGAAGTTAACTTTCGAAAGGCCTCCAGATAATATTTTAAATATAATATTATAACATAGTTAAAGACGATGGCACATGCCAAAAAGGTAGGCCCCTACATATTTCAAGTTTTTATCTTATTCGGAATATACCTTTCATTTGTCAATTGAATAGTATGTATCCATCCAGTTACCTTGCAAGAAAACAAACATGGCGTCCACTAGAAACTTTTTTCCAATGCCCCAGATTGTCGTTTAGAGGTTTCTATTATTCTCTCATGTCATTGGCGTAATTGTGACCCACTTCTGAGGTTGGGCGCCTGGAAGGCGGGGTTACGGCTGCCCCGATATGATGATGATGATGATGATAACGATAATTGTGCGCCAGGAGAGTCCTTAATCCTAACCTTAATGTAAGGCGAATATGAATTATGATGATTGCGATGGTCATGTGGTGGTCCTTAAAGTTTCCTGACATTTGTCTTACAAGCGAGGAAAAACCCCGAAAAAACCTCACCCAGGAAACCTGTCCCGACCGGAGATCGAACCCGGGTCCTCTACGTGAAAGGCAGCACGCTACCTCGAGACTACAGCGCTAGAAACTATCTTGTTGTATGTTGTAAGGCCATGTCTTCCTCAACAGAGATTTAGGTGCTCTCCCCCTACAGGGAAGTATATGAACCATACTAATTTAGGTACTTGTTTTCGTATAAATGTCATTGGAGTGGCCCGTGGTCAGCGTTCCGTCTCATACTGACATCTAGGAAAACAACGTAAGTACTAGGACGGAAAAATTCGGTAAATTTTGCTTAGAGGGCTTTTCATTCAGGCTGAAGGATCTTTTACGAGCCTGAAATCTCAAACTCGGAACCCACGGCTTAAAGTCCCTCCCGGAGGACTTGCTCCTTAGATTTTTCCATCCTAAAAAATGCATCGACCCCGGCCGGGTTTGAACCCGCGACTTTCGGGACCAGAGGCAAGGAGCGAACCACTAGTCCACCGCGGCCGATACTAGAAACTATATGATGTAATTACTTATATCTAGATACTACTTGTTTTAAGATTATGTGATAGTGGAGATCGGAAGCCAGTACACCCCTGGCACGTGACCACTGTAATTGGCAAGTGACTCACCTGTAACGAGGGAGGGTCAATGTTACACCTGTTCAAACCAAGTCCCCAGCAAGTAGATTGTAATGTCAGTTTTACCAGTGAAGAGGTATGAACTCAATAGTCAAAGGTCGATCTGCAATAACAATGTTGAATTTAATTTTGGGGGACTATTTAATTCATGCCCAAATGGGAGTCAATGACCAATCACGTTACAATGATTTTTGATTTACAACCAATCACAGCCGTGTTTCGCCTAGAATTTATCAACTAAAGTTTATCATAATAAAGAAAGCATCTCCTTTTTAACATTCTGTATAGGTCATAGCATTATTTTGCAGTGACTGACTCAGTAAGAAATACGGCTACCAGATTGTATATATAGTGCATGAATGTCAACACATACCGCATGCGGGAGTTAATATAAAAACATTAGTAGCAATTGATTATACCACCAAAAAAATAAACCACTCTTTGCACTTTCTTAAATGTATTTTTTGCCCAGAAAAATATAATTGTCATATTTACATCATAGAACATCAGAAATGAATTAATATACAGTTTGATGTGTTCCATTTTTACTCCACTAGAGTGCATTCCTTCAATATTGCGATCCTTTGGCAACAAATAATATGATTTGGTTGCAGTGATGAACAAAAGAAGCAAATGAAGTGTACCAATCGTTTCTCATTTGTTTTCAAAGATCGCCGTTTATATTAAATATATAAATGTTTTAAAATAACTATAGTTAAATAATGGTTTGTGAGTAAACAGCTTAATTTTATTCGTTAAATAGTCCTAACAAATGCCACTCTTCATTTCCAAATCCTCTAGATAAATTGGAAATCACTCGTGGCATTATTTATGATAAACAGATGTTCAAATAAATCAAAATCCATACTTATAAATCAATAAGACCTATGAGATAAATGCCGAATTAAAGTCAACATGCCAATCTACACAAATTGATTTCTTTTTTAGAAAATCACGATGTTCTAAATTAGACAGGTTCAGAAACAGTAATATCCGAGAGAAAAAAAACTTTAACGAAGCAATTATACCATTTGTGGAAAATAAACAATTACAATGGTTTGGATACGTGAAGAGGATGAATGAAGATAGATGGCCAGGTAAGAATTTGGAGTGGATTCCAAATCGGAGGAAAAGAAGAGGGAGACCTAATATGACATGGATAGATGTAATTATGAATTTGTTAATAATTTATTATCTGTTATTAGAGCAGAATGTGAATTTGAACCTATAACCACTGGATAAATGATCCATAGTAATTCTGCCCGAAGGCAGGTCCTTCACTGCAATCATAGCATTTTTATGCTATGCTTGCCGCTTTACTAGGGAATTGTAGGTGTGGTAGCTTCCCGCTGCTTTCCACACAGGTGAAGGATGATGATGATAATGATAAGGGTGATGATGATGATGGCCATATGATTTTAGGGACCGTTTGGGCCTTAAAGTGTTCCTGACATCTGTCTTACAGGTGAGGAAAAACCCCGATAAAAACCTCACCCAGAAAAACGGCCCCGACCGGGGATCGAACCAGGGCCTGCTGCGTGACAAGGCAGCACGCTACCTCGAGACCACAGCGGTGGACGGATAAATGATAGAGGTCTAAATTGGAACTATCACATATATAGAATGGAGAACAGTAGATTAATGAAGAAAGTATGTGACTGGACACCACAGCAGAAAGGCTATTAGGAAGACCACAACTACGATGGAAGCAAGTTACCATACCCCGGACCCGAAGTGAATAAACACGTAACAAGTTGACTTAGACTTTTACGGCCGGAGTTACTATGATGATCTTGCAGAAGATTTTCCGGGCTGTTGGCCGTGGTCTTGAGGCTTGTAGTTCCCCAACGTTTCGCAAGAAACTGCGTCCGGCATCCTCAAGGGTTGTCTTGAGACTGGCAATTTTGTCGACTACCTGCCCTATTTATACATTTATCCGCGACGTGTTCTCTGCGCGGTCCGTTACTTCGTAAATTGTATCTGCCTTACGGTTGGTTAGCATTAGGGTCTTCCATTGCACCAATGAGGTTGCTGTCTGATGTTCTAGTAGACTGTTCTTGTAGAGGTATACATCTGGCTTTTTTTAAGACTGATATCCATGTTCATGCAGCAAGTCACAGAAAATGTCCCATATTTCAGAAATATCTGAAAATGAGACAAGCACAAGGAACAAATCAACCATCAACCACGAGGAAGCCTGAAACTACTCCAAGAACACCTCGAAAGACAGAAGAAAACTTCCCTCCCTTGCCTTCTCTGAACCCAAAACCGGAGAATATACTCCAATCCCTCCTTATTCTCCTCACCACCATCCTTCAAAACCCCCAAGTCCTTCAATCCACACTATCCTTTGTGAATCCCCAAGTTTCTTCAAGAATATAGATTGCAATATCTAAATACTACAAGAAAAATCTTTAAGACCGACTAGCTTATGCAACTCTTCAAAGAAGACATCCACCTGAAGAAGAAAAACTGTTTAGAGGAGCACTCTTCACAGCAAGCACACAACTACGCCGCCACCTTCACTACAAGCAACTTAAGATATTGGGCCAAGACCTTTATAAGGTCGGTACCAATTCTCAAACTTAAAATATTTGCTCTAGGATATCCATGCTTTGTTGACTGACAAAATAACCCTTGAGGATGCCGGATGCAGTCTCTGGCGAAACATTGGGGAACTACAAGCCTCAAGACCATGGCCAACAGCCCGGAAATCTTCTACAAGATCATCATACGCAACAAGTTGATTGCTTTCATGCGTAGAGGAGGAGGAGGAAGAAGAAGAAGAAGAAGAAGAAGAAGAAGAAGAAGAAGAAGAAGATGGTGAATTTGATGAAGGGCAGGGAACTGCAGGTTGATGACTGGAAAGTTAGAGATGAGTGGAGGAAGAGAATCAGATTTTAAAATTGGGCACAAGAGCATGTTGTAGACATTTAAAACATGTTTGAAAAAAAAAATATTATGAACTCAAGACTTCTCATTCAAGAGCTCACTGACCTGCCATAAAAAACAATACAACAAAGGAAGGGACTACGATCTCTATAAAACACTACACGTTGTTTATAATAAACTTTATTTAAAAAATCCAACATCAGCTTTATATTCTGAAGCCAAACCAAGATGGTTTCATTGGTCTTTCTAGAAGAAGCAATAAAACCTTTAACAATGTCTGTTATATTTACTAACTGAAGTATGAGACATGACATTCAAGAAATGGCTATAAAATGATCGTAGAGACTAGAAAAATATAGAAATATTATATATTGCAACAAGGTAAACATGTAGCAATGAGAATGCTTTCCCACAGACCCCTAGACTCCACCCCCTACACTTGCAGAGAGTAGAAAATGATGCATTTTAAATGAACCGCTTGATTTCATGACAATAACAACTCACTGACACTATCGAATCCATAGGTTCATGGCCGCGGGGATATAAGCACTATATTACATTCCTATTCTGATTTAATGTTTTGCAATCAACTCACGTATTATTAGTTGAAGATCCGGGTGCAAAATTATTACATTCATCGAGTGGATGAACAATTTTTTTTTTCATAAAATTGTGAATGTCTGCATACACTTTTGCCAAGTTGCCTATTAAAATTCGGCCGCCAGTATGTTTAATTAAATTTTTTTTTCATTATTATTCCGGCTTTTACAATGAATATACATTTTTCCGGTACCCATGTTCACAGTTAACTACACATTTGTTTCAAAACATTTTTCCATTCTTGTCTGTTCATCCATATATCTTCTTCTATTTCCCATTCCCTCTTAGTTTCATTGATTCCCTGAATCCACGTAATATTTGGTCTACCCTTCTTTTTCCTTCCCTGTGGTTCCCAATCCATGATTATCTTAGGTAGTCTTCCTTCTTCCATCCTTCTAATGTGTCCGTACCAATTTAATTGTTTCTTCTTTATAAAATCTAATATTGAATATTGTACCTGCATTTTTTCTTTTATATATTAATTTCTGATTTTATCCTTATAATTAATTAATTTATTAGAAACTAATTTGATTCACTTGTTATTAAAATAAATTATAATCCAGTTCGCAGAAATCGATGTATAGAGCTTGAAAGGTTTTGGTTGTCATTACAAACTTGGCCGTAAACATCCTCGCGGCTACAGCAGGCTGTGACACCAATCAGTAATGATTTGGCGGTAAGTACGTATTTATTGTTTTATATTGTTCCTCGCAGCGGGAAGTAAAACCATTGCCTTCTATGTATACTATGTACCATGTAGGCCTATATAGCCTACAAAAATATATCCAAAAGGTAGTGTTAATATACATTATACGAAACAAATCACTGCATTTTAAATGAACTGAACTTTATTTGAAACAAAATGTATGGAGCGATGGTCAGGCCAGTAATGCACTATGGTAGTGAGATTTGGGGTTTCCAAAGAACGGAAATACTAAATAAGGTATATACGCATTTTCTAAAGTATATTACAGGACTTAGTAAGGCCGTTTCTAACTGTGGAATTTTATATGAATTCGGGTCATTCCAGGACGACATAAACTGTAAAATTCGTGTACTCAAATACTGGTTGCGAGTAATCCAAGGTGAACAAACAATGCTTAGAGAAATTTGTTACGACCACCAAATTAAAAACATAGATGTTAAATTTTGGGCAGACGAGGTTAGGAGAGAACTCCAAAAGATTGGGATGGGCTGGATATGGGAAAAAGGGACTGAAAATCGCAAGAACGTTTGGAGAAAAATAAGGAGGAGGTACTTAGATATAAACCAACAATATACTTTCGCCGAATGTACAGGAAAACGCTCACTGTGTTTACAAAGAGACCTAAAACACGTCTGGGGAAAAGAATCGTATATACTCAACCTAGGATTTAAGGAGAGATCAGGGCTTGCTTGGTTTAGGCTAGGGGCATGGGAATTTCTAAAAATTAGCGACGATCACGATATGCGAATATGTCCAATGTGCGGGAGCTTTGAAGATGAGATACATATATTAGGAAAATGTAACGATTTAGTATATTGGAGACGTCAGTTATTACCGGAAAGATTTCTAAATTCAAATCGGGAAAGATTGGCATGCTACGAGTTATTGGTAAATCCAGAAAATTGGATAAACCTCGGTAAATTTCTGGACAAAACGCGAAAAATAAGGACAACACTCATTCATGAATAAATATATGTTATCAAAATGCAATACCATTAATTATTAACAATTATATATAAATTAATTAATGTATAATGCTGTTGTGTTATTATTTAATTGTAATATTAATGTGTTTTCTTTATGTAATTGTAATGTTAATGTTTTTTAGTGTATAATGCTATTGTGTTATTACTTAATTGTAATATTATTGTGTTTTCTTTATGTAATTGTAATGTTAATGTTTTTTATGTAATTGTAATGTTAATGTTTTAGTGTATATGCTATTGTGTTATTATTTAATTGTAATATTATTATTGTGTTTTCTTTATGTAATTGTAATGTTATTGCTGTTTTTGTTGTTTATTTTTCTTTACACTAGTACCAATTATTACTTTATTGTAACGGACTGTCAACAGCACGTACGGCTTACTGCCCGTGCGACCCATATTTGTAAATAATATTGTAAATATCTTACTTTTTGTCTAATAAAGTCCTACTACTACTACTTATTTGAAAAAATATAAAACAGTAAATACGTAGCCTACTTACTGTCATTTTATAACTGATTGGTGTCACAGCCTGCTGTAGCGGCGAGGAGGTTTACGGCCAAGTGTGCAATGACAACCAAAACTTTTCAAGCTCTGTACATCGATTTCTGCGAACTGGATTATAATTTATTTTAATAACAAGTAAATCCAATTATTTCGAATAAATTAATGAATTATATTTTAATTAAACTGGCGGTTAAATTTTAATAGGCAACTCGGCAAAATGTGTTCAGTAATTCACAATTTTATGAAAAAAAATGATTTTGTTCATACACTGGATGAACCTAGTAATCTTGCAGCCGGATCTTGGACTGTATCTACTTCTTTCAAATCATGATTAATTTTATCTCCATCCTGATTCTTGGTCTACCAACTGGGCATTTTCCCTCTTTTCATTGTAACGTTTTAAGGGACGACAAGAATCCCTGCAATACATAATAGTAGCATGCATTTCCACGCTGGAGGGAAAATTTTCTATAGGATCGTAACAGGCCTTGGCCTAATACTTGGAAGGAAGAAGAAGAAGAAGCATGCATTTCCAGAATTGAGCCTATGTTAAATTTATTTGTGCATCTCATTCCTATTGTAATTATTGTTCCTAGGTATTTGAATTCAGCCACTTCTTCAAAATTTCCCTCATTTGACATTAACTGTCAATTTCCATTAGGTTATATAATGTAGGCCCTATTTACATGTGTGACCATATATTTAGTTTTATTAATTTATGCTTCCAGTCCCAATTTCTTGGTGTTACTCAATAGAGTGTGCGTGTTAGCCCTTAGTATCTCCTCGCTATTGCCCAATAGTACTACATCATCAGCATAAACTAACAGCTTATTAATACAATTGAGTTGTAGACCTTTTTATCTTCTAAAGATTTGATGGCATGCTCTAGTACAACATTAAATACAGTAAAACTTCCTCAACGCGGAATCACATTGGATCAATTTTTTTCCACATTGGACAAAATTCCTTCTTCTGCTTCTTCATCACGGTTTAGGCTTATTTACTAGCCTGTTCCGGCTCCACATTGCTGCTGTTTCCATCTTTTCCTTGGTCTTCCCAAACTTCTTCTTCCTCGTGGTGAATAGTTGTATGCTGCTTTTGTTATTCTATTCTCAGTCATCCTTGCCAAGTGTTCTTTCCAGTTTGTTCTGTATTTCTCTATTGTTGAGTTTAATTCCACTATTTTTAGTTGTCTTATTTCTGTGTTATGTTTTTTGTCTGTTCTTTGATATCCTGCTATTGGTCTCAGGATTCTCATTTCAGCAGCTTGTATTCTAGCAGATTGTTGTGTTGTCACTGTCCATGTTTCCGATCCATAAGTAATAATAGGCACTGCCATTGTCTTGTACAAAATTCCGGATTATAAAAATAAAAAACTAAGGGGCTACACTGCCCCGCTGATGTGAGAGTTGATAATGATGCGCCAGGAGAGGCCTTAAACTAAACTTAAGCTAATTAGGCGAATATGATATTGATGATAATGATGGTCAGATGGTGTTAAAATTTCCTGCCTGACATTCATCTTACAAGTGAGGAAAAACCCGAAAAAACATCAACCAGGAAACTTGTCCCGACCGGGGATCGAACCCGGACCCGCTGCGTGACAAGGCAGCACACAGCGGTCGGATTTCTTGATTCATTAACATTGAAACAGCGTGATATAGACGCAAACGATTCGCCAACGCGTATAAACGTTTAGGCATTTTTATTTTTACTTTATGCGGCAACACTAATTTTGTTCTGTTTATTGTTGTTTCTTTTACTCGACATTGTAAACTGGGAACAAAGCACAAGAGACACGTGTTATGCAATCAAAATTATTTAACAAGTTAAAACAATAATATACCGATCATGGCGATGGAGGCATTTGTCAAAGTACATATCGGCATGTGAAATACGAGAACAGCTTTTAACAATAACTTTAGGGTTAGTGACAATTAGGTTTGTTTTGTTTTGATATTTATTTGTTCATTTGGTTTGAATCACTATTTGTGAAAGCCGTCTTGGCACTTGCCTTCATAAAAGAAAATATTTTTAATAGCTGTTTTTTTTTTTTCGTTTATACTGTTTTTCCTTTTTTGTTTTACACTTTTTCCTTTACCTGTTTTCTTAACTTTCTTTTATCCTCACATAGACACAAGGACAGGACACACACACCCAGATCCAGGGTGGAGATTTAAAATCCCCTACCCCGCCAGGAATCGAACCCGGGTCGCCGGAATGGAAGGTAGGGACTCTACCGACTACGCCACGGCGACGAACAGCTGATGATTAATATATATATATATATATATATATATATATATATATATATAAAACCTTCCGCTTTATATTTTTTCGTCAATTGTGTAGAAATATTCTTCCGTTTCCGCGATGGACAGATTCCGTTTAAATACACATTAAATTACTATTATTTCGCCGGAACCAATACATTTGTTCACATTGGACAGATTTCCGCATTATTCACGTTCCGGAATAAACAAGTTTTACTGTAGTAGAGGAGATAGTGCATCTCCTTGCTTTAACGCTTGTGAATTTCAAACGTATCCGAAAACTATTTTTCTACACGCACCACATGTGCCATTTAGACACATTCGAATAAGTGTAACTAACTTTTTTAGAAATCTCAAACTCCAGTAGCATACTATAGCCTATAACGTTTCTTTCCTAATTGAATCGCTTGCCTTTTTTTGAAGTCTACGCATAGGTCTAATTAATGCAGAGTGCCATTATATCCCCATTTATATTCATAAATCTGTCTTATACCCTACTAAAAATCTGATCTACTATAGACCTGTTTCTTCTAAATCCACATTGATGATATCGCATTATGTCATGAATATAGGGAATTAGTCTGCTTACTAATATATTTCTTAGGATTTTGTACGAAGTTTTAAGTAATGAGATCCCCCTTGTAGTTGTTGCAACCAATTTCATATCCTTTCTTATAGATTGGTGCGATAATATATTATTTCCATTCATTTGGAAGAGCTTCTTTTTCCAAATCATTCTAAGTAACCGATGTATCTTGTCTATCAATTTTTCTTCTTCTGATTTTATCAGTTCTGCGCCTTGTCGGACTCCTTGATTTATTAAAATTCCTTCTCTGGAATAATTATCTAAATTAAGGATAATTTTCGTGTGGTCACACGTAGAAATACATTATATAATGGAAATGGACAGCTAATGACAAATGAGGGAAATTTTGAGGAATTGGCTGAATTCAAATACCTAGGAACAATAATCACAAATAGGAATGAGATGCACAAAGAAATTAAACATAGGCTCAATTCTGGAAATGCGTGCTATTATGCATTGCAGAGACTTTTGATGTCCCAACTCCTTTCAAAAAACGTTAAGCTGAAAATATATAAAACTATTATTCTACCAGTTATATTATATGGGTGCGAAACATGGACTCTTACTTTAAGGGAGGAAAGGAGATTACGAGTATTTGAGAATAAAGTTCATAGGAAAATTTTTGGACCAAAGAGAGATGAAGAGACAGGTGAATGGAGAAGACTACATAACAATGAAGTACATGGTCTTTATAGGAAGCCAGATATAATAAGAACAGTTAAGTCCCGTAGACTGCGATAGGCAGGACATGTTGCGCGTATGGGGAATGAAAGACGTGCATGGAAACTTCTTGTAGGAAAGCCAGAAGGAAAACGCCCAGTTGGTAGACCAAGAATGAGGTGGGAGAACAACATTAACTATGATTTGAGGGAAGTAGATTATACAGGAAATGATTGGAAAGCATTAGCTCAGGATAGGGAAGTATGGAGAGCTTATGTCCGCGCGGCCATGAACCTACGGGTTCGATAGTGCCAGTGAGTAAGTAAGTAAGTAAGTAAGTAAGTAAGTAAGTAAGTAAGTAAGGATAATTTTCGTGACATTATAAAGACTTCTATAAGTTGAGCCGGGTACCCTCTTGCCTTCATTATTTCCCACAATTTTCTTCTTATCACCTTATCAAAGGCTTTTTCAAGATCAACGAAAGCTAAATGTGGGTAAATTGAATTCTCGTCTCTTTTCTATAATCTGTCTCATAGTGAATATATTATACAACATATAATAATTGTAGTTATTTTTCAGTGCTAATTTAATATTAAACTTCTCAAATGGCATTGTGACTAACATTTCTGCGGTCTCAAAATCATCCTCTTGAATATCCTGTTCTGCATGCACATTTAATAGCTCATTAATGTGACATTTCCACCTATTTAATAAACATTTTGCTTTTAATTGTAAAATATATTTAAAACAATAACATTTTTACCTGTTGTGGCAGTCGTCCTCAACAAGCTTTGGTAATGGAACCGGTTCCGAATGTCCTAGCTGAATATTTTATGCAAATATAATTTTATGACGACGACTGCCACAACAGGTACACATTTTATATATTTAATATACTCCTAGAATTTGCAGTCATGTTCCAGACTTTTCTGAATATAGAAATATAAATATAAATGTTTTATAAACTATCTTAAGATTACTAATAGGAAAGTCGAGAACACAGGAGGCTTTGAAATGAATAGCGACACCAATTGTAAAACATATGCACGTGTTTGAATAAAAAACAAGTGAAGGGAAGAAGAGACACTTGACAATATTAATGTAATGGAGCACTGGAAGACATTTGACTATCGCAGTGAGTGATGATCACTCAAGTGGCAGCGCTGCCGTCACAGATCTGAGTGACTCCATTATATAATTAATGTTGCCACACTTTACTTAGATATTACAACTTGCTTCCTCATATGTACTAATTCCAAGCGTATTTCCAGTTGTACTGTAAACAAACTTGCCTTAGATATTACTCCGCCGCCACCGTCTATTGGCGGAACCGGTGGCGCTACTTTTAACCTCCACATGACTGATCTAAATGCGATAGAAACGTTGTTCTTAGGCAACGTCGTATATTAAGGGAAATGAGACTGAATACAACAAAAAAGAGTATTAATAATAAAATAAAACTAACATTACAATTTGCTGATGATTAACTGGTTTTAGCGCAAGACAAATTTGATATGGAATTCATGATAAAAGAGTTTTCGGATACTTTTGAAATCCACAATAGGTTGAAGCACGGAGATACACTATCTCCTCTACTATTTAATTTTCTACTAGAGCACGCCATCAAATGTTTAGAGGATGAAGAAGGCATACAACTCAATAGTATTAACAAGCTGTTAGTTTATGCTGATGATGTAATATTACTGGTCGATAGCGAGGAGATACTGAAGGACAACACGCACACACTACTGAGTAACACTAAGAAATTGAGAGTGCAAGTAAATATCAATAAAACTAAATATATGGTCACACATAAAAATACATTATATAAAGGAAATGGACAGCTAATGACAAATGAGGGAATTTTGAGGAAGTGGCTGAATTCAAATACCTAGGAACAATAATCACAAATAGGAATGAGATGCCCAAGGAAATTAAACATAGGCTCAATTCTGGAAATGCGTGCTATTATGCATTACAGAGACTCTTGACTTCCCAACTCCTTTCAAAAAACGTTAAACTGAAAATATATAAAACTATTATTCTACCAGTTATATTATATGGGTGCGAAACATGGACTCTTACTTTAAGGGAGGAAATGAGATTACGAGTATTTGAGAATAAAGTTCTTAGGAAAAATTTTGGTCCCGCGCCGTAGCCGAGCGGTTAAGATAGGAAGCCTTGGCGCAGAGCTAAGGGACTTGCGCTGTTTCGAGTCTCCATGGGGGAAGAAATTTTCTCATGGTATTTCGGCCAGTATGGGACCGGTGCCCACCCAGCATCGTGAGGCAATTGGGTAGCTACAATAAGTAGCGGCTCCAGGTTGAGGAACCAGCTATAACGGCTGGGGGACTCGACATGCTAACCACATGTCACCCCTACACTGGCTGTTGATCATCTACCTCTGTGATTGACACATGTGGATGTGAAGGGCCAGCAGCCGGCTGGTAAAAGGGCAACCGCTGTAAAGTGGAAAGACCCTCAATCGGCAATCGGCAGGAAAAATTTTGGACTAAAAAGAGATGAACAGACAGGTGAATGGAGAAGACTGCATAACAGTGGATTACATGGTCTTTATAGGAAGCCAGATATAATAAGAACAGTTAAGTCTCGTAGACTGCGATGGGCAGGACATGTGGCACGAATGGGTAATGAAAGACGTGCTTGGAAGATTCTTGTACGAAAACCAGAGGGCAAACGCCCGATTGGTAGACCAAGGATGTGGTGGGAGAATAACATTAACGATGATTTGAGGGAAGTAGATTATACAGGAGATGATTGGAAAACATTGGCTCAGGATAGGGATATATGGTGAGCTTATGTCCGTGCGACCATGAACCTACGGGTTCGATAGTTCCAATTAGTTAGTTAGTTATTCACGATAAAATTGTTGAAAACACATATGAATCATGGGGTCTCATAGTAAATTTACAAAAAAAAAAACAATATCTGGCAGTAAATAGCAATGAAAGAGAAAATTTAATATTGGAGGAAGGAATCCAAATAAAGGAAGTGAAACAAACTAAATATTTGGGAATAATTATGGAAAACATTGAAGGTATCGGCAAAGAGAACATAAAACATAGAATTGAATTGAGTAGCAAAATAATATCATCGTTAAATTCCATATGGTGGGATAAGCATATTTGGAAAGACACAAAAAAATATACTGGTAAAACATTGGTGGAATCTGTTGCAATGTACGGAAGTGAGGTATGGACAATCAATAAGTACTACAAGAATAGACTAATATCTCTAGAAATGGATTATTTACGGAGAAGTGCCAGAAAGTCTAAATTAGAACATGTCACAAATAAGGATATTAGAAATATAATGGAAGCAAAAGAAAGCATATTTGAAAAAAATTGAGGAGAAGGAATTAAAGTGGTTAGGACATGTTTTAAGAATGGAAGATGAGCGATGGCCAAAGCAACTATATCAATGGCATCCGACCAGAAGTAGGAAGAGAGGGAGACCGAAGTTAACATGGAAGGAAAACATGAAGACAGTAATGCAAGCTAGAGGGCTAAGCATTCAAGATGCCCAAGATCGTAGGCTTTGGAGGTTTGGCACGGGAAGACGGCAGCAGCTGTAAAAATCCGAAGATACATAGAAAAACTTGTTTAATCCGGAACGTGAATAATGCGGAAACCTGTCCAATGTGAACAAATTTATTGGTCCCGGCGAAATAATAGTAATTGTACGTGTATTTATTTTGTATAAAACGGAATCTGTCCAACGCGGAAACGGAAGGATATTTCTACACAATTCACGAAAAAGATGTTTATAAGGCGGAAAGATAGAGAAATAAATTAATTTCCACTTCATTGAATTCCCGTTAGGTGAATTAAAATAAGTGATGATTTCTGCCGCCCGCGCCGGGTCAAGTAAAGTTTCTACCTGTATCTGGAATTTTCTTTCGGCCTCACTGCACACCCGTTTTGCGAAATACAGGTTCGTTTAACAAATATTTGGAGTGTGACATCTGTCTTACAAATAACCAGTGGATTGTAAAATCTTAAATTAGTTTAAGATGTGAGACCGATTGTGTACGTATCTTTCACAGGTAGCGTCTGAATTTCTGGAATAAAGATGGCTAAATCGTATGTATCATTGTCATTAAACGAAAAAGTGAAGGTGATTGAAGATGAACAAAAATAAATTCTGAGTACGCGAAATAATGAATAAATTTAAATATGGAAAAAACCCAAGTTTATGAGATTTTAAAACACAAAAAAAAATGACGAATGTCGCTCGTACATACTATACTTCACTTTCCAACGGCAGCTGAACTACAATTAATCCAGGGGTAATTTCGGATTTCAGGTAAACCTCCACTTCCAATTGTCGGATTTCCCTCGTTTTTGGATAATACCCACCTGGATTTATTTTTTAATAGGATATACTGAGTTTCGTTGTGAAACATCGAAAATTGTGATCGCTAGAGCGATTTTTAAATTTTCACTTCAGGTGAACTCCTACACCCAATGGTTTTAGAGGGTCCAATTGTGAAGCTAAACCATTCAGGGACCCACTCAAACACACACACACACAAATTATCGAAATCGGTCCAGTCGTTTAGGAGGACTTCAGTGATATGCACACGTACAGAAGAATTACACAGGCTACTAGCTAATACCCGGCGTGCGCTGCTACGCCTAAATAAATGTTAATGTGTTTTTACGTTTAGTTGATAAATAAAAGGAAAAATAATTATACATTTGTATCGTTATTATTTTTAGATACCCCGTGCGGATTACCCGGGAATCTACGTATCCCGATGTATTTGGCATAAATGAGCTGAAAGACAAAATTCGTTATTTCGAGTTATCCGTGCTGCTGCTCTGCTTGCCCTGGAATCTACTTATCCCGATCTTTTTGGCATCAATGAAACACAAAAATGGTTACTGTGAGTTATCCATAAAAATTAAACATATGCTGTCGCGGGCTTTTCTGTAGAGTTTTTTTTTTTAATTCAGTTCTGTGTACATTAATTTGATGTATTTGTTATGGTTTAGGTAGCGTAAGCCATTTAAGCGTATAAAAAGCCACTTTATTTCACTTTTTCACTGCAAAGTGTGATTTTTAAGGGTGAAGGGTTTGAGCATTAAAACTCTCTTACAGCCTATAACCTTCCCGGGGAAATCCTGAACATTTTGCAAAAAGCCCCATCACAATCGGCAGTGCCCGCTTGCCCGGGAATCTACTTATTACGATCTTCTTGGCATCAATGAAAAAACAAAAAATGGCTATTGTGAGTTATGCGTAAAAGATAAACATATTCTGTCGCGGATTTTTTGTAGTTCTTTTTTAGATATTCAATTCTGTGTAAATTAATTTTGTGTATTTGTTATGCTTTAGGGAGCGTAAGCCATTTAAGTGTCCAAAGAACTTTTTTTTTCTCGTTTTCCACTACAAAGGGCGATTTTTAAGGGTGTAAGAGTTTAGTATCAATCCACCGCTGTGGTCTCGAGGTAGCGTGCTGCCTTGTCACGCAGCGGGCCCTGGTTCGATCCGCGGTCGGGACACTATATCTGGGTGAAGTTTTTATCGGGGTTTTTCCTCACCTGTAAGACAAATGTCAGGAAAACTTTAAGGCCCAAACGGTCCCCGAAATCATATGACCATTGCAATCATCATCATTCATATTCATCTTAGGTTAAGCTTACGATTAGGGACTCTCCTGGCGCACCATTATCATCATCATCATCGCCCATCATATCATCGGGGCAACGAAACTCCGCCTTCCAGGCGCCCCAACCTCAGAAGTGGGTTACAAGTACGCCATGCCAGGAGAGAAACCAGGAATGTCGAAAGACAAACCTGGGGCATTGGGGGAAAAAAAAAGAGTTTTGTATGACAACTCTCTTATAGCCTATGTTCATCCCGGGAATCTCCTGAACATTTTGCAAAAAAACCCATCACAATCGGATCAACGGTATGGCCGCGCTTAAGTATGAACAAACAAACAAACAAACATTATGATGATCTTGCAGAAGATTTCCGGGCTGTTGGCCGTGGTCTTGAGGCTTGTAGTTCCCCAACGTTTCGCCAGAGACTGCGTTCGGTATCCTCAAGGGTTGTCTTGAGACTGGTACCGATGCGGAGAACCTTCTTCCTCAGCTGCTGACGCTCGACTCCAATCGAATCATCAATCATGATCTGGTAATTTTGTCGACTACCTGCTCTATTTATACATGTGTCCGCGACGTGTTCTCTGAGCGGTCCGTTACTTCGTAAATTGTCTATTTATACATGTGTCCGCGACGTGTTCTCTGAGCGGTCCGTTACTTCGTAAATAGAGCAGGTAGCAGATACAATTTGCGAAGTAACGGACCGCTCAGAGAACACGTCGCGGACACATGTATAAATAGAGCAGGTAGCAGATACAATTTACGAAGTAACGGACCGCTCAGAGAACACGTCGCGGACACATGTATAAATAGAGCAGGTAGCAGATACAATTTACGAAGTAACGGACCGCTCAGAGAACACGTCGCGGACACATGTATAAATAGAGCAGGTAGTCGACAAAATTGCCAGTCTCAAGACAACCCTTGAGGATGCCGGTAGCAGTCTCTGGCGAAACGTTGGGGACCTACAAGCCTCAAGACCACGGCCAACAGCCCGGAATTCTTCTGCAAGATCATCATAAAAACTCCGGCCGTGAAAGCCTAAGTCAAACAAACATTAATAGATATAAAGATTTTGTTTAGGGTATTTCGACTGTTAGAGAGGGAACTACATTTTGTTACACGCTTAAAGATAATAGCGATATTCAATCAATGAAAATGCAGTCATAGGCCTACATGTGGTTTGTTTTACATTAGAATTTTAACTTAGCTCGAATTAGTATACAAATAGCTTCCCCATAAGCTATGTAAGCTAGAATCTACCCATCCAACGAGAGACGAGACGGATAGAGGCTGAGGATAAGATGGGAAGGCGGTCGCTTGTTAATGGGGATATCGATCCGTAACGAGGGGGTGAGCGGGTGGGAGGGAGCAGTTATCTTCCCCTCTTAATAAACGTGTTACAGAAATTAATGATTGCAATATAAATCAATCCATTTTATTACGCTTAACTTATCAAGGACATCCATTGGAGATCAAACTTTAATTGCATTGATACCAACCTCTTCAATGGAATATCCCACATAATTCCCAACTATCGTTATTCTACAGAATGTAAAGTATTTAATAAAAACGAAAATTTAAAAACTAAAACACGACTACAAAAAAAATCTTAAAATTCAGAAAACTGAAAAGTTATCAATTGAGTTAGTGTTTACTTGATGAAAATCCATACTCTTTAATTAAATAAAAATAAAACTTAGTTTTATTTGATTTTCATATTTATTAAGATATAATTCAGTGACAGCTGTTTCGGTACACTGTACCTTCTTCAGACATGTTAACAAACTAATAAAACTTTACAAAACATGATAAAAAATATAAAACCAAAATAAAAATAAAATAAAAATTATCAGGTGTATATAAATTGAAGGGTGGCACATGTGATAATGTCTATATAGGACAAACAAACTGGTAGACCTTTTATCTCTCGGATAAAGGAACATATGAGAGCATATGACAGAAGTTTAGAATATTCAAAATATGCTAACCACCTATTATAATTTAACCATTGTTTCGATCCAAATTTTGAAATTTTACATGTTTATGATAAGGGTAAGAAGTTGGACCTTTTGGAGGCTGTAGAAATAAATAAATTGAAAAGTAGTAATAAACTGTTATATTCTCAACTTGATTTGAATGAATCACCTTTGTTAAATTAAAAAATTTAAATAAATATTGTTGTATTGTTGCTTAGATCAGTTGGAACACAATTCATAATTTGTTAACATGTCTGAAGAAGGTACAGTGTACCGAAACAGCTGTCACTGAATTATATCTTAATAAATATGAAAATCAAATAAAACTAAGTTTTATTTTTATTTAATTATTGAAACGTTAAATGTTAAAATGTTTACATTATTCATCAATCATCGTCACTAAAATAAACTTAGGCTCTTTTATGCCACAGCGCCACCTGTGAATATTCGATCGAAGGCCAAGAGACTACTAGCGTCGTGTTGGCCAATGTGATAACACGCATTCCCACTAGAGCCAATTGCCAACATGTTTTACTCACATATAAGAGGATTCTATCCGAAGAGTCCACCTACAGTCGTGGACAATTTAGGGTGAGAAAATGGGTGAGTTAGATTATCTGATTAGTTGAGCGTTCACTTGTTATTAATGAGTTTTATAAGTTGGCTACACTGTCTTAGTAATGACTAAAACACATTTTACATTGTAAATATGTTTACTTTATGTTACGCTGAGCTCAATTTCTCGCTATATTTTAAGGAATTGTTCACATTTTTGGGAGCAAATCAACATATATATTTCTCCTAGGTATTTATTTATATACAGTAAAACTTGTTTAATCCGGAACGTGAATAATGCGGAAATCTGTCCAATGTGAACAAATGTATTGGTCCCGGCGAAATAATAGTAATTTTACGTATATTTATTTTGCATAAAACGGAATCTGTCTAATACGGAAACGGAAGGATATTTCTACACAATTCATGAAAAAATAAATTTATAAAGCGGAAATACAGAGATAAAAAATAGTTTCTACTTCACTGAATTCCCGTTAGGCCAAGAAAACAAGAAGGAATTATTCCTGCTGCCGGGTGAATTAGAGATTCTACCTGTAGGTTACCTAAAATTTTATTTCGGCCTCACTGCACAACCGTTATGCGAAATACAGATTCGTGTCTTACAAATAACCATTGCACTGTAAAATCTTAAATTAGTTTAAGTTCTGAGACTGTTCTTTCAGAAGTAGTGTTCTGAATTTACGGAATAAAAATGGCTAAAACGTAGGCATCATTGTCATTAAACAAAAAAATGAAAGTGATTGAAGACAAATCTTCAAATTTCCGGACCGATGCTCCAAAGTCAAGCTCTAGCTGTTGCTAAATCCCTATGGAATAACGATTTAAAGACATCTTCAGATTGACTGGATAGTTTTAAAAGACGACACAACGTAGTGTGGAATGAAATTTGCGGGGAATCAAAGGATGTGAACGAAAGTGTAGTTAGTGAGCGGAAACCGAAACTGCATACTTTAGATTTCAGGATACGCGCCTAAGAGTCATTTTTAACGCGGAGGAAACGCGACTTTTTTTTTCGCGCATTACTCGCGAAAGTCGCTCATACATACTATGCTTCGCTTTTCAACGACAGCAGAACTACAATTAATCCAAGATACGTAAAATTACATATGCGGTACTCTATAATCTAAGATTACTAATAAGTTTTAGTTTTTTTATAATGCGGAATTTTGTCTAATATGGGAAAAAAAGTGTCCCATGTGATTCCGCTTTGAGAAAGTTTTACTTTATTTCAACAATAAATTGTGTGCTTTCGGTTTTTATGTGAATTTATGTTGTTGGCGGTGGAATAGAACCCACATAACGAAAACTTAAAAACTAAAACATGATCACGCTGATTCTGTGAACGGCAGGACATATAAAATGGGGAAGTGTTCTGCTCAAGAGCAGGTCTTTCACTGCAAACTCAGCATTCTCCACTCTTTCCTTGACTCAGCTTTCCTTTTTGTATCTGCATACAAACCATTTATTTTAATATTGTCTATCTGATGTCTTTTTTCTGCCTCTAACATTCTTTCCGTTGACCATTCCTTCTAGGACATCCTTCAGCAGGCAGTTTTTTCTTAGGCAGTGGGCCAACTCAATTTATTTTTCTCTTCTTTACGAGTTTCAGCATTGTTCTTCTTTCACCCACTCTGTCTAGCACATCTTTATTTCTTACTTTGTCTATCCATTTTATACGTTCCATTCTTATCCATATCCACATCTCAAAAACTTCCAGTCGCTTTTCCTCCTTCCATCGTAATATCGAGGCCTCTTCACCATACAATGCTACACTCCACACAAAGCACTTCACTAGCTTCTTCAGTAATTCTTTTGCTAAAGGTCCGCAGAAAATGCTTCTCTTCGTGTTGAAACCTTCTTTTGCCATTGCTATCCTCTGCTTTACTTCTTGACAGCAGTTCATGTTACTACTGATAGTACTACCCAAGTATTTGAAGCTCTCCACTTGCTCAATGGCCTCATCTTTAATCCTCTTGTTTATCTTCCTTGGTTTCCTTCCTGTAATCATGGCCTTCGTCTTATTTGTATTTATCTTCATCCCACAATCCTCGCACCTTATCATTTAGCTTCATCAGCATGTTCCTCGGTGTCATTGCATCTTCTGCTTGCAAAGCCATATCATCAGCAAATATTATGCATTTTACTCTTCTTCCTCCCATGTTTACGCCTCCCGTATTACTGAAGCAGTTCTTCATTAGGTCTTCCAGGTAGATGTTGAAAAGGGTAGGTGATAGAGGACATCCTTGCCTCACCCCTCTTCCAATTTCTCTTCCCTCTGACATTTCTTCTCCTATCTTCACTTTTATTCGCTGTTTCATATAAATACTAGTAATCGAATTTAATGACATGTGCACGTAGCAGTGGTGGAATTTATCGACTTTTTTTTCGAATCAAACAAATATATAGGCCTATATTTTCATTTGCATTACGCACAGGCCTCTTTGGCCGTACGTGCATATACTCGCTCTGACTGCAGGATGAGCGATATGTTCTGGCTACACTCGGCCTCTATGTACTGTCTGTCCATATCAGGTAGTCTCTTCCTAACTTGCTTCCATCATCATCATCATCTTCATGGTAGGCCGCCGGCCTGTTCCGCTCTCAGAATTCATCTCTTCACCGTCTTCTAGGACGTCCCACATCTCTATAGCCTTGAGGTTGGTACAACAGTGCTTGTTTTGTTAGCCTAGAAGAGTCCATTCTTAAAATATGTTCATAACAATTTTGTTTACAGTTTTGTATTTTTTCATTTAGATTAAAAAATTGAGTTTTTGTCTAGTCGTTTCACTAGAAATGTGGTCTCTTAGAGTAGGCTATATCCTGCAACGTATCTGAGCAACTCCCTCTCTGATGTTTCACTAGAAATGTGGTCTCTTAGAGTAGGCTATATCCTACAACGTATCTGAGCAACTCCCTCTCTGATGTTTCACTAGGAATGTGGTCTCTTAGAGTAGGCTATATCCTACAACGTATCTGAGCAACTCCCTCTCTGATGTTTCACTAGAAATGTGGTCTCTTAGAGTAGGCTATATCCTGCAACGTATCTGAGCAACTCCCTCTCTGATGTTTCACTAGGAATGTGGTCTCTTAGAGTAGGCTATATCCTACAACGTATCTGAGCAACTCCCTCTCTGATGTTTCACTAGAAATGTGATCTCTTAGAGTAGGCTATATCCTGCAACGTATCTGAGCAACTCCCTCTCTGATGTTTCACTAGGAATGTGGTCTCTTAGAGTAGGCTATATCCTGCAACGTATCTGAGCAACTCCCTCTCTGATGTTTCACTAGAAATGTGGTCTCTTAGAGTAGGCTATATCCTGCAACGTATCTGAGCAACTCCCTCTCTGATGTTTCACTAGGAATGTGGTCTCTTAGAGTAGGCTATATCCTACAACGTATCTGAGCAACTCCCTCTCTGATGTTTCACTAGGAATGTGGTCTCTTAGAGTAGGCTATATCCTACAACGTATCTGAGCAACTCCCTCTCTGATGTTTCACTAGGAATGTGGTCTCTTAGAGTAGGCTATATCCTGCAACGTATCTGAGCAACTCCCTCTCTGATGTTTCACTAGAAATGTGGTCTCTTAGAGTAGGCTATATCCTGCAACGTATCTGAGCAACTCCCTCTCTGATGTTTCACTAGGAATGTGGTCTCTTAGAGTAGGCTATATCCTGCAACGTATCTGAGCAACTCCCTCTCTGATGTTTCACTAGGAATGTGGTCTCTTAGAGTAGGCTATATCCTGCAACGTATCTGAGCAACTCCCTCTCTGATGTTTCACTAGAAATGTGGTCTCTTAGAGTAGGCTATATCCTACAACGTATCTGAGCAACTCCCTCTCTGATGTTTCACTAGGAATGTGGTCTCTTAGAGTAGGCTATATCCTGCAACGTATCTGAGCAACTCCCTCTCTGATGTTTCACTAGGAATGTGGTCTCTTAGAGTAGGCTATATCCTGCAACGTATCTGAGCAACTCCCTCTCTGATGTTTCACTAGGAATGTGGTCTCTTAGAGTAGGCTATATCCTGCAACGTATCTGAGCAACTCCCTCTCTGATGTTTCACTAGGAATGTGGTCTCTTAGAGTAGGCTATATCCTGCAACGTATCTGAGCAACTCCCTCTCTGATGTTTCACTAGGAATGTGGTCTCTTAGAGTAGGCTATATCCTGCAACGTATCTGAGCAAATCCCTCTCTGATGTTTCACTAGAAATGTGGTCTCTTAGAGTAGGCTATATCCTGCAACGTATCTGAGCAACTCCCTCTCTGATGTTTCACTAGGAATGTGGTCTCTTAGAGTAGGCTATATCCTGCAACGTATCTGAGCAACTCCCTCTCTGATGTTTCACTAGGAATGTCGTCTCTTAGAGTAGGCTATATCCTGCAACGTATCTGAGCAACTCCCTCTCTGATGTTTCACTAGAAATGTGGTCTCTTAGAGTAGGCTATATCCTGCAACGTATCTGAGCAACTCCCTCTCTGATGTTTCACTAGGAATGTGGTCTCTTAGAGTAGGCTATATCCTGCAACGTATCTGAGCAACTCCCTCTCTGATGTTTCACTAGGAATGTGGTCTCTTAGAGTAGGCTATATCCTGCAACGTATCTGAGCAACTCCCTCTCTGATGTTTCACTAGAAATGTGGTCTCTTAGAGTAGGCTATATCCTGCAACGTATCTGAGCAACTCCCTCTCTGATGTTTCACTAGAAATGTGGTCTCTTAGAGTAGGCTATATCCTGCAACGTATCTGAGCAACTCCCTCTCTGATGTTTCACTAGGAATGTGGTCTCTTAGAGTAGGCTATATCCTGCAACGTATCTGAGCAACTCCCTCTCTGATGTTTCACTAGGAATGTGGTCTCTTAGAGTAGGCTATATCCTGCAACGTATCTGAGCAACTCCCTCTCTGATGTTTCACTAGGAATGTGGTCTCTTAGAGTAGGCTATATCCTACAACGTATCTGAGCAACTCCCTCTCTGATGTTTCACTAGGAATGTGGTCTCTTAGAGTAGGCTATATCCTACAACGTATCTGAGCAACTCCCTCTCTGATGTTTCACTAGGAATGTGGTCTCTTAGAGTAGGCTATATCCTACAACGTATCTGAGCAACTCCCTCTCTGATGTTTCACTAGGAATGTGGTCTCTTAGAGTAGGCTATATCCTACAACGTATCTGAGCAACTCCCTCTCTGATGTTTCACTAGAAATGTGGTCTCTTAGAGTAGGCTATATCCTGCAACGTATCTGAGCAACTCCCTCTCTGATGTTTCACTAGGAATGTGGTCTCTTAGAGTAGGCTATATCCTGCAACGTATCTGAGCAACTCCCTCTCTGATGTTTCACTAGGAATGTGGTCTCTTAGAGTAGGCTATATCCTACAACGTATCTGAGCAACTCCCTCTCTGATGTTTCACTAGGAATGTGGTCTCTTAGAGTAGGCTATATCCTACAACGTATCTGAGCAACTCCCTCTCTGATGTTTCACTAGGAATGTGGTCTCTTAGAGTAGGCTATATCCTACAACGTATCTGAGCAACTCCCTCTCTGATGTTTCACTAGGAATGTGGTCTCTTAGAGTAGGCTATATCCTACAACGTATCTGAGCAACTCCCTCTCTGATGTTTCACTAGGAATGTGGTCTCTTAGAGTAGGCTATATCCTACAACGTATCTGAGCAACTCCCTCTCTGATGTTTCACTAGGAATGTGGTCTCTTAGAGTAGGCTATATCCTGCAAACGTATCTGAGCAACTCCCTCTCTGATGTTTCACTAGAAATGTGGTCTCTTAGAGTAGGCTATATCCTGCAACGTATCTGAGCAACTCCCTCTCTGATGTTTCACTAGGAATGTGGTCTCTTAGAGTAGGCTATATCCTGCAACGTATCTGAGCAACTCCCTCTCTGATGTTTCACTAGGAATGTGGTCTCTTAGAGTAGGCTATATCCTACAACGTATCTGAGCAACTCCCTCTCTGATGTTTCACTAGGAATGTGGTCTCTTAGAGTAGGCTATATCCTACAACGTATCTGAGCAACTCCCTCTCTGATGTTTCACTAGGAATGTGGTCTCTTAGAGTAGGCTATATCCTACAACGTATCTGAGCAACTCCCTCTCTGATGTTTCACTAGGAATGTGGTCTCTTAGAGTAGGCTATATCCTACAACGTATCTGAGCAACTCCCTCTCTGATGTTTCACTAGGAATGTGGTCTCTTAGAGTAGGCTATATCCTACAACGTATCTGAGCAACTCCCTCTCTGATGTTTCACTAGGAATGTGGTCTCTTAGAGTAGGCTATATCCTACAACGTATCTGAGCAACTCCCTCTCTGATGTTTCACTAGGAATGTGGTCTCTTAGAGTAGGCTATATCCTACAACGTATCTGAGCAACTCCCTCTCTGATGTTTCACTAGGAATGTGGTCTCTTAGAGTAGGCTATATCCTACAACGTATCTGAGCAACTCCTCTCTGATGTTTCACTAGGAATGTGGTCTCTTAGAGTAGGCTATATCCTGCAACGTATCTGAGCAACTCCCTCTCTGATGTTTCACTAGAAATGTGGTCTCTTAGAGTAGGCTATATCCTGCAACGTATCTGAGCAACTCCCTCTCTGATGTTTCACTAGGAATGTGGTCTCTTAGAGTAGGCTATATCATACAACGTATCTGAGCAACTCCCTCTCTGATGTTTCACTAGGAATGCGGTCTCTTAGAGTAGGCTATATCCTACAACGTATCTGAGCAACTCCCTCTCCGATGTTTCACTAGGAATGCGGTCTCTTAGAGTAGGCTATATCCTACAACGTATCTGAGCAACTCCCTCTCTGATGTTTCACTAGGAATGTGGTCTCTTAGAGTAGGCTATATCCTACAACGTATCTGAGCAACTCCCTCTCTGATGTTTCACTAGGAATGTGGTCTCTTAGAGTAGGCTATATCCTACAACGTATCTGAGCAACTCCCTCTCTGATGTTTCACTAGGAATGTGGTCTCTTAGAGTAGGCTATATCCTACAACGTATCTGAGCAACTCCCTCTCTGATGTTTCACTAGGAATGTGGTCTCTTAGAGTAGGCTATATCCTACAACGTATCTGAGCAACTCCCTCTCTGATGTTTCACTAGAAATGTGGTCTCTTAGAGTAGGCTATATCCTACAACGTATCTGAGCAACTCCCTCTCTGATGTTTCACTAGAAATGTGGTCTCTTAGAGTAGGCTATATCCTACAACGTATCTGAGCAACTCCCTCTCTGATGTTTCACTAGAAATGTGGTCTCTTAGAGTAGGCTATATCCTACAACGTATCTGAGCAACTCCCTCTCTGATGTTTCACTAGGAATGTGGTCTCTTAGAGTAGGCTATATCCTGCAACGTATCTGAGCAACTCCCTCTCTGATGTTTCACTAGGAATGTGGTCTCTTAGAGTAGGCTATATCCTGCAACGTATCTGAGCAACTCCCTCTCTGATGTTTCACTAGGAATGTGGTCTCTTAGAGTAGGCTATATCCTACAACGTATCTGAGCAACTCCCTCTCTGATGTTTCACTAGGAATGTGGTCTCTTAGAGTAGGCTATATCCTACAACGTATCTGAGCAACTCCCTCTCTGATGTTTCACTAGGAATGTGGTCTCTTAGAGTAGGCTATATCCTGCAACGTATCTGAGCAACTCCCTCTCTGATGTTTCACTAGGAATGTGGTCTCTTAGAGTAGGCTATATCCTACAACGTATCTGAGCAACTCCCTCTCTGATGTTTCTAGTAATCTTCTGTCTGATCTATCCATGGCCCAATTCTCTGATCCATATGTCACAATGGGAATCGCCATTACCTTATAAAACTTCAGTATTGTTTCCTTTGTTGTTTTTGTTTGTAGTGTTATTTTAATAGTCGCACACTTACTTTGAAATGTATAATTTTTTTCGTGTATATCATTTTCCCAATTGTAAGAGATGTGACGTCCTAAATATTTAAAACTCTATACTTGTTCGATAATTTCATCGTTCAAAACTACTTTGGATCGAACTGCATATTTTCCACGAAAGGCCATTGTTTTGTTTTCTTCGTTGAAATTTTTAGATTAATTTCCCCGTGGTTTTCTTGAGCAGTGGTGTGGCTTTTTGTAATTTATTTTCTGATTCTGCACAAATGACCTGATCGTCAGCAAACATAATTGTGTCTACAATGGTAGTTCCTAGTTTAAAATGTTTACTTAGCTGTGTTTGCTTTCAAACATCCCTATTGTACAAGAAGGTTTGTTAAATGTTGCTCAGATGCAAATGCATTTGAGATTGTTTTACGAGTCCAAACATCTTCAGACTTGGAACCCACTGATTAAAGTTCCAAGCTGAAGACTTGATTCCTTGGATTTTGCCATAATAAAAATCCAACGATCACGGCTGGGTTTTAATCCACGATTCTCGATACTAGAGACAAGGAAAGTAACCAATAGACCACCGCTGCCGACAGAAATAAAATTACCAGTGGCGGAGATCATACTTAAATCATTAACCAATTCTAAATTCACAATATTTCAACAATCCTTATTTATGAAATATAGACAAGCTTAGCCCTGTCTATATTAAACTAAACTCAAAAATCAAGTAATAATTAAAAAATTAAAGAAAAGTTTTAAATTTAATTTTTTTCCCATAAAACCAGACATTTTTTTTTCGAAAAATAAAAGGAAATACAAACCCGCCATAGCCTGTCCCAAGTCAGGTTGAAAAGGGTGAGGGGGAGGAGTAACACCTCGTAAAAAAAACTTTGGTTCAGCTTGCCCAGCTGATAGTACCTTGTGAGGACCCCTTGCCAGGGTTAGGGTGAAGACCTCAGATACAGCGGAGAAGGAGTTCTTTGGTACCATGTGTCTGACGGAAGAGGCAACTCTACATCTACTGCCTTGTAGATTGACGAACGGGCGAATGGGGTTCGTTAGTCCTGCAAGACAACCCATCTAGGAGAGACAACTCCGAAATAAAACGGGGCAGGCTGAGCTCTGTAGCTGGGTGAAGGCAATCGGTCTAGGGAGAAAACCCCGAATAATAAACCCGCCATGAAAACGGGCTCGCAGTTCCAAGGACCAAGCCCCGGATCGAAGACCGAGTTATCGTGTATGGAACAGAAACTAGGGCTGATACAACAAAAACTAAACAAATAATAAGCACATGTTTAATGAAAATCTTAAGAACTATTCAGGGGAAAACATTATTTGATAAAATACACAATACAGAAATTAGGAACAAATGTCATATTCAAGACATAACCAAATTTATTATAGATACACGAAAATGTTGGAAGGGTCATATAGAAAGAATGGAAGAAAACCGACTTGCAAAAAGAGCTAAAGAAGATAGACCAATGGACAGGAGAAGAACAAGAGGAAGACCTGCCAAGAGATGGATAGACACTGAATGTACATCCAGTACGTCTTCCTTCGAGGAGTGATTTTGGAAATAAACAGGATGAAAATCCTACAAATTAAGTTTAAGAAGACAAGAAGAAGAAAATAAAATAAATTAATTTGATATGACATTGCCTCATCTACTATACAATGGCAGATATCGAATGTTGCATATCTTTGCGGGTTGCATATAAACAGGATGTGCTAGGCTCAGAGTGTTGCATATTGAGACGGTGCACCGGCATTCAAGGACAGTTAACAGAATTGTATTTACATATTACTGGGGGGCGGTGTAATTTCTTGATTAAGCTCCAAGCTGGAAGGCCACGGTTTCAACGGGGCCAGGAATGTTAAATTGGCTTACTGTTTCTGGCAGCACTCGATATTGACTCACCTTTTTACGGAAATGAGTAGGGCCTACCAGATATATGTTCTTTTGGTCAAGCAGACGTCATGTAGAATTAACAAACATCTCGCGTCGATTACACTGAGCAACAAAAAATAAACTTTTTTTTTGTCTCAGAAAGAAAAAGTATGTGATTCTAATAGTATTTTTTCTCCTGAATTCAAATATGATATCGATTTTTCTCCATCACGCAAGAGAGACAGGAATTTATAATTTCAAACACTTAATATTAATACATTCGTAACTACACACTATTCGAACATTCGGACTAGAAAGTAAGAAATGACGATTTTCTTCTATATTTCGCATGTCCAACAATAATCGGCCAGCCTTAATATGTCTTTTCCGTAGCTGAAATCTCCTGAGTTAGCTCATTTGGTTTTATTTGTTGTAGTAAAACCAAAGAGAAAGCGCCAAATATGATGAGGAAGATAAATTATAGAGTGGATTATTGGAAAACATTTCGGGATAGGGAATTGTGGGGATATCATGTCCGAGCGCCCAATCAACCTCCGGGTTCGATAGGGCTAATGAGTTGGTCAGTACATGTGCCTATTATAGGCCTACAGTTGGCCCATATTCTATGATAATTTTATTCAACACTAGCTAATACCCGGCGTGCGCTGCTACGCCTAAATAAATGAAAATTAATGTTTTTATGTTTAGTTGAATAAGTAAAAGCAAAAATAATTATAAATTTATATTTTTAGATACCCCGTGCTGATTATCCGGCGTTGCCCGGGAATCTACTTATCCCGATCTTCTTGACATAAATGAGCTGAAAGACAAAAATCAATGCACTTCTTATGATTAGTTGAATAAGTAAAATGAAAAATAATTATAAATGTATATTGTAATTATTTTAAGATACCCCGTGCTGATTACCTGGTGTAGCCCGGGAATCTACTTATCTCGATCTTCTTGGCATAAATGAGCTAAGAGACAAAATTCCTTATTGTGAGTTATCCATAAAAGAGTAACCGCCATGTGCTGCTATGCTTGCACAGGAATCTACGTACTTGTTTCGATCTTCTTACCATCAGTGAACGACAAAAATGTTTATTGTGAGTTATCCGTAAGAGATAAACATATGCTGTCGCAGACTTTTTTGTAGAGCTTTTTGAGATATTCAATTCTGTGTACATTAATTTTGTGTATTTGTTATGGTTTAGGCAGAATAAGCCATTTAAGCGTCCAAAGAGCTACTTTTTTCACGCTTTCCACTGCAAAGGGCGATTTTTAAGGGTGTAGGAGTAGAGTATCACAACTCTCTTATAGCCTATGTTCATCCCGGAATTCTCGTGAAAATTTTGCAAAAGCCCAATCACAATCGGATCAACGGTATGGCCGCGCATAAAGTACGAACAAACAAACAAGCCAACAAACACCCATCATTTTTATATATTATATATAATTTGTCCACCGCTGTGGTCTCGAGGTATCGTGCTGCCTTGTCACGCAGCGGGCCCGGGTTCGATCCCCGGTCGGGACTGTTTTTCTGGGTGAGGTTTTATCGGGGTTTTTCCTCACCTGTAAGACAAATATCAGGAAACCTTTAAGGCCCAAACGGTCCCCGAAATCATATGGCCATCATCATCATCCTTCTCATTATCATCATCACATCCTTCACCGGTGTGGAAAGCAACGGGAAGCTACCACACCTACAATTCCCTATTAAAGCTGCAAGCATAGCATGAAAATCCTATGATTGCAGTGAAGGACCTGCCTTCGGGCAGAATTACTGTGGATGGATATATGATGTCTGCTGTGTAATATACTTTATTCAGAACTTTTTTTATAAAGAATGCTATTAAGAGAAATATCGGTAAAATTATGTTATTGCATTTTTCAAGAACAAATTAACATAGGCCTGTGTTTGTGGATTTATCGTTAAGGAGAAGATAGAGGTGCCCTGATGATGGCTGCGGATGAATGAGAAGTCTTGTTGAATATTTTTGTTGTGAACATTACGTGCGGTTAATTTGGCTGCTGCAGCAAGCGGCACAATTTTAACTGTCATCTACAAACGCACCGACACAATAAAATGTAATTTCACACAAATTGGAAATGCGGTTGTACAGCAACCCCTTCATAAGTAGGCAACTTCTCTGTCATGCTTGCTGAGCGGTCAGTCTGCTCGAGTGTTTAAGGGGAAACCAGAAACTGTCCCCAGGGGACGTGGATTTCTTATAACTTAAACACTTGCAGCATCAATAACGTCTTAAAATATGAACTGGCCCAAAACTTAATGCTCCTAAAATATACAATTTTTTGTACACAAAACACGTGTGATATTATCGCACGTAGTGCCACGAGTGATTTCAGATTCATCGATAAATTCACTAAGTCACGAAGTGAGGATTTGGAAATCAAGAGTGGCATTGTTAGGACTATTTAACCAATAAAATTAAGCTGTTTACTCACAAATAATTATTTACATAGTTATTTAAAATTATTTATATATTTAATATAAACGGAGATGTTTGAAAACAAATCAGAAATGTGTGGTTATGTTTCATCTATTTATCCAGTGCAACTTGATTATACAATATTATTTATTGCCTTCTGGCGTGGGAAATTACAAATATCCCAATATTGCACCCTAGTGGAGGAAAAATGAAACATCAAACTGTATATTATAACCAACATTATAGGTTATTAATTTTTTTATAAAACAACTCAGTAAAATCATTATTTATAAAAACAATTATTCAACACACAATTATCAAATGTGTAGTTCGAAGGAATCTGTTCATTATTTGTTAGTATAGCTACGACGTATTTGTTAGAGAGTCAGTCACTGCAAAATAATGATCTGACCTGTTCAGAACATTAATAAATAATAGATTACAAATCGTAAACAGCACGCTTTATTAGAAACCCGAACTAAAAGAATGAAAAATAATTTTAATTTCCAACACGCTTGGGATAAAATTAAAATGGCCAACAAAAAAAATCATCTCCAACACATCTAGAATAAAACTAGAGGTATCAAAAAAAATAATTTTACCATCAAAAGCGTGGGGTGCTCTTTATCAATTAATATATTTGATAATAAACAGATATTGGTAAACTAAAATCTCTAAGAAGAAAACGTAAAAACCATAAAAAGCACCTCACCCTTTTGATGGTAAAATTCTTTTTTTTTTTGTAGATAACTCCAGTTTTATTCTAGATGTGTTGGAGGTGATTTTTTTGTTGACCATTTTAATTTTATCCCAAGCGCGTTGGAAATTAAAATTATTTTTCATTTTTTTAGTTCGGTTTTGTAATAAGGCTTGTTTTAGTTTTTTAAACCATTATTTATTAATATTTAATAACCTAGTGGTTTCCCGTCTGATATTACCCAATTGTTCTAAATTTACTTCATTTAACTCGTGTAACCACTTCACTTTTGCTAGCAGAATAAACACTTTAAACGTTTTGATTACGAAACTACAGTATTGTAATAGGGGAAAACATTATTTGGACCACCTAGGTGTGGAATATATGATAATAAAAACAGTAGTGGTCGTGGTTCGACTCCCATGTAGTGGCATTATGCGAGAAGTTGATTGCATTCTTTACACGAAGATGTTATTGACAGGAAATTTAATGACGGCTGTTTTATAGCCAATGAGAAACGAGTATAATACAGCCTTGATAACTGTAATGTGGCGTATACCTATCAGTCTTTTGTTTGTTATCTTGCAGAGCCTCCTGTTATTGTTCGCGATTCGCGCTGCTCCTCTGTTTCTTAGGAAAGAGACATTTCATTGCTTTATGTTGATTGAATTTATGTGGCTCGTATAATGTGCTGATAAGCGAGCGACCTGCCTTCTCTATCTTAAAAAACGTGACTTCGCCAGCGCAGCCTCCGGAATATCTTATACCTAATGTTTCAGCATCAATTGATCATTATGAACTAAGACATTCTATAATGTACGGTATTAACTAATGATCAATTGAGTTGGTGTTTACTTGATGAAAATCCATATTTATTAATTAAATAAAAATAAAACTTAGTTTTATTTGATTTTCATATTTATTAAGATATATTCAGTGACAGCTGTTTCGGTACACTGTACCTTCTTCAGACATGTTAACATTATGAATTGTGTTATTATAGTTCATATCAACTGATCTAAGCAAAAATACAACAATGTTTATTTAAATTTTTTAATATAACAAAGGTCCCGCGCCGTAGCCGAGCGGTTAAGGTAGGAAGCCTTGGTGCAGAGCTACGGGACTTGCGCTGGTTCGAGTCTCCATGGGGGAAGAAATTTTCTCATGGTATTTCGGCCAGTATGGGACCGGTGCCCACCCAGCATCGTGAGGCAATTGGGTAGCTACAATAAGTAGCGGCTCCAGGTTGAGGAACCAGCTATAACGGCTGGGGGACTCGACATGCTAACCACATGTCACCCCTACACTGGCTGTTGATCATCTACCTCTGTGATTGACACATGTGGATGTGAAGGGCCAGCAGCCGGCTGGTAAAAGGGCAACCGCTGAAAAGTGGAAACACTCTCTATCGGAAATATAACAAAGGGGATTCATTCAAATCAAATAAACTGTTAAATTCTCAACTTGATTTCAATGAATCGCATTTGTTAAATTAAAAAAAAATAAATATTGTAGTATTGTTGCTTAGATCAGTTGATATAATAACACAATTCATAATTTGTTAGCATTTCTGAAGAAGGTACAGTGTACCGAAACAGCTGTCACTGAATATATCTTGATAAATATGAAAATAGAATAAAACTAAATTTTATTTTTAGTTAATTAATATTAACTAATACTCGGCGTGCGCTGCTACGCCTATTTTTTTAAGAATAAATTTTATTCACAAATAAATGTTGTACACATTATTGACAAGTGCTGGTGCTCGGGTGCAGTTCAGTTACAGAAATAATACATGTACAATATATACATTCCCGTAGAATGGCCTATATGCTAGCCAGAGAAACCTTCTTCCTAGAGGACCTGAGGCAAAGGATACTACTCCCAGCAACGGAGCCATATAAGAAAGTCATCGAAAAAAAGAAACAGAGAGAAAAAGAGATCGACGAAGATTTCTACGCCACAGATGCCATGGTAAACAGAGAATGGACTGGAAGTAACCAACCACAAAGGCACAGAATCATAGGTTTAGCAACACACGGATATCATCACAAAATGTGCAAAAATACAAAATTCCACCAACCGAGTGATTCGTGTGAATGCAAGATATGCGACCAAAAGTGTGAGCGATACCATTACAAACAATGCAGAATATGGACAGGATCACTGAACCAACTCGTAAAAGACAAATCATAAACTTATAACTTAATGCTCTTTCGAGTGCCTCTTACCAACTTATTTTTGTTAATATATACATTCCAAAGTATTAGTTAAAGGGAGAGGAAAAATAAAATATATAAATTTAAGAGCCAGTTTCAAGACATAAAATAAATTCTGGTACATAAAAAAATAAGGAATAATAATTTAGAAGGGAAGTAAAATAGACAAAACAATGTTGAATACATTAATATCAGACTGGACATTAGGAAATAATATAAAACAAAACAAATTTATGGTTCAAGATCCGGCTGAAAGATTACTACGTTCATCGAGTATATGAACAAAATCAATTTTTTTCATAAAATTGTGAATTAGTAAATACATTTTTTCCGAGTACCAGTTCTACTACGAGTGTATGGATCAGAAACTTGGACCATGATACGAAATGACATTAACAAATTACAGGCCACAGAAATGAGCCTTTAGAGATCAGTTAATGGTTGTACAACATTAGATACATTTAAAAATGAGGCAAAATATATAAATTATATAATCAGCTAAATATTTTTAAACTTTTAGATAAAATAAAATAATCTAGAAAAAAACTGGAGAGAACATGTTCGAAGAATGAAAGATGATCGGATTCCAAAAGTTATACTTAATTACAAACCAAGAGGAGACAGGAATGTTGGTAGACCGAAAAAAGAGAGAGATTCAACTTTTTGAATGAGAATCTATGAGACCGGAACAAGCCACATGGGCTTAATCCGTGATTGTTGTTGTTGATGATGATGATAAAAACGAGGATATAAAAAATTATTTGTAATATCAATAGGGGAAAGGACTCATCATTATAGAGATCAATTGAATAATTCACAGTCATATTCCTAGAAGAATTGTTGATTATAATCCTGAAGGAAGGGGAGGTTTGGGAAGACCACGGAAACGTTTGTTGGAGAATATGTGAAGCCGGAACAGGCTTAAGAGCCAAATCCCTGATTGAAGAAGAAGAAGATGATGATGATGAAGAAGAAGGTAAACTGCCGTTGAGGTTATTGATTAAAATCATAAAATTCGTACCTGTAATTAATGGTAACATTGTAGATGCTGATGATAGAAGAATGTCTTTTGAAAGGCCTACATTTTCCATCTTTGACGATGTTTTTTTTAAAATAAAAGCTTATTTTTGATGAGGACGACTGATACAAAAGGTTTGAATTTTAATTTATAATATTGTTAATTTGAGTGCATTACTTGGTGGGTTTGATATGGTATTCTCTGTGAGTGAGTGCAATGCAGAGTTAAGTTTGTCTTGCGGTGATGAGATTTGGAAACTGTGCGTGGCTTAGTGCTCAGTTGTAATGAATATATAACGAGAGGCGGGTTACAACAGACTCTTGTGTTTACAGAACAACCCTCATCCAGGGGTGTCACACCCCCTAACTTTAATAACACTGTTATCTGATATTCATTCTACTGAGTTTTCAAGTCAATACTAATAAAATTCATTGTTAAAACCGTTGAGGTGGAGAGTCATAAAATAAAATAAGTTAAAATATACCTTCTTAGGTAAGGTCCGTCGCCCTCAACTTTTAAAATATGTAATCTTTATGCCTGTAGGCCTTTCAGGACATCCGTCCCACCTTCAGCAGTACATTCTTCGCTACAGCATCCAGTATGATGTTTAATGCTGCTGGTCCTAATGTGAGTCACGACAAAGCCATATTAGGACCAGCAGCATCAACCATCATACTGGATGCTGTAGCGAAGAATAAACGCTGAAGATGGAACGGATGTCCTGAAAGGCCTACAGGCATAAAGATTACATATTTTAAAAGTTGAGGGCGACGGATTTTAGCTATGAAGGTATTTTAACTTATTTTATTTTATGAGTTTTCATGATTGTTGAGATAAATTCTGATAAATTTTAACATACTTAAATTAATAAACAATTTTAAATTCATAACCTTTTTTAAAATTTTCATCCTTAATCCACGATTATTAATAATTGCAAACTAGACATGTTCCAACTTAAATTATACCCCCCCCTTATTAAGATTGGAATTTATTGTACTTTCACTTTACCTTATTTTATATATTTACTAGAAGTCCCGGCCACGCGTTGCTGTGGCTAAGGTATACGTTAAAAATTTAAATTAAGTTGCTGGCTTTCAGTCAGATTACTTAAAACTAATACTCACACACGAAATTAATAATATTGAAAATAAAATAAACACTGAGCACACTTAAATTATGAAATAATCAATGTTTTTAATTCAATTGAAATTCGCGGTTGCAACAAAAGCACAGCCATCTGGATCTCTCTTTGTTAAATAATAAACCAATTACCTTACCAAATTACCTTACACCGCCATCTATTAGAATCGTATGGAACTCACAGATAATTACACCGCATCTGTTAGAATCGTATGGAACTCACAGATAATTATAACTCTTTGTTAAATAATAAACAAATAATTTGCAATAAAAAATAATGCGATTATAAATTTTGTTATAAACTACCCTAAGTCTTAAGTTGGATCAAACTGCACACAGTGTGCAAAATTTTATTAAAATCGGTTCAGTAGTTTATGATTCCATCGCGGACAAACAACGTGACACGAAATGTTTATATATTAAGATTTTTTTTTTAAATTATGAACTATATTAGAATGTTTTATTTAAGAATAATTCTGGCATTTCTGGTACAAATACCTATATTTTCTAAGGGAAAAACGTACATAAATCCAATTTTAATAATTTTTATTTTGTAGATTAATAAGTTAGAAATACAATATTTTTCATCCTCCATCATAGGAGTAAAATTCTTAAGTGGTAGTTAATTTCTTGTGGTAGATATCTCTTGGTCAGGAGTAATCAAAATATCTTATTACACTGGTGAACATGATTTTTGTCTCATGAGTACCAATAGTTGTACTAAATGCAGTTTTTTATCGTGTTTTCAAATATGTATTTTCCATCTCCCACAGTTTTTTATTTCAATTTCAATTGATGGATTTAAATATGAGTTCCAGCAATTGTTCTTCCTTCACCCACTCTGTCTAGCACCATCTTTATTTTTTAAAAAGGGTTTATAAGTTTAGAATAATAATAATAATAATAATAATAATAATAATAATAATAATAATAATTTTATTATTCCGGCTTTTACAATGAATATACATTTTTCCGGTACCCATGTTCACAGTTAACTACACATTTGTTTCAACACATTTTTCCATTCTTGTCTGTTCATCCATATATCTTCTTCTATTTCCCATTCCCTCTTAGTTTCATTGATTCCCTGAATCCACGTAATATTTGGTCTACCCTTCTTTTTCCTTCCCTGTGGTTCCCAATCCATGATTATCTTAGGTAGTCTTCCTTCTTCCATCTTTCTAATGTGTCCGTACCAATTTAATTGTTTCTTCTTTATAAAATCTAATATTGAATATTGTACCTGCATTTTTTCTTTTATATATGAATTTCTGATTTTATCCTTCCTGGATATTCTTGAAGCACGTCTCCAGTAGTCCATTTCAGTGGCGAGTATTTTTTTTTTTCATTTGTGCATTTAAAGCCCACCCATCAGCTCCATACGTAATAATGCTTCTGATTATTGTATTAAAAATAGTTTTTTTGTTTCTTTGAAGATATAATAATAATAATAATAATAATAATAATAATAATAATAATAATAATAAACAATAATAATAAACAATAATAATATTTTTTTCCTTTTTTGTTCTCAGGTGCAGCTGTCGTTTCGGATCATCACTATTTGAAAAGTAAGTTAATCATACGAAAGTTTTTTTTATTAATTAAGTTCGAATAATCTGATAAACAGTTTTTCGTGTTGATCACTCATGTGTTTCAGTTTGTTTTATTTCAATCAATCAGAGTCTTGGTTCATTGAAACGTTCTTGATATTCTGTACAGCTCCATATAATATATAAAAATCAATGTTTGTTTTTGTTTGTTCGTATTATATGCGCGACCATACAGTTGATCCGATTTTGATGGAGTTTTTGAAAAAGTGTTCTGGAGATTCCCGGGTTGAACATAGGCTATAAGAGATTTGTGATATTCAACCCCTTCACCCCTAAAAATTACCCTTTGTGAAATAAAGTCCCTATTTTGACGCTTAAATGGCTTACGCTGCCTAAACCCTAACAAATACACCAAATTAATGTACGCAGAATTGAATATCTCAAAAACCTCTATAAAAAAAAGTCCGCGACAGCATATGTTTATCTTCTACGGGTAACTCAGAATAACCATTTTTGTCTTTTATTGATGCCAAGAAGATCGGCATAAGTAGATTCCCGGGCAAGCTTGCTCTGCCATACCGTTCATCCGATTGAGATGGGGCTTTTTGAAAAGTGTCCAGAAGATTCCAGGGATGAACGTAGGCTATAAGAGAGTTGTAAATCTCAGCCCTTCACCGCTAAGAATCGCCCTTTGTAGTATTTTGACGCTTAAATGGCTTACGATCCCTAAACCATAACAAATATACCAAATTAATGAGCAGACAGATGAATGGAGAAGACTACTTAACAGTGGTCTTTATAGGAAGCCAGATATAATAGGAACAGTTAAGTCTCTTAGATTGCGATGGGCAGGACATGTGACACGAATGGGTAATGAAATACGTGCAAGGAAGCTTCTTGTAGAAATACCAGAGGGAAAATATCCAGTTGGTAGACCAAGAATGAGGTGAAAGAATAACATTAGCTATGATATGATGGAAGTAGATTATACAGGGAAGAGTAGGGTGCGTGTAGGCAAACAATATTCGGACACTTTTGAAATCCAGAATGGGTTGAAGCAAGGAGATGCACTATCTCCTCTACTATTTAATTTTGTACTAGAACATGCCATTAAATCTTTAGAGAATGAGGAAGGCTTACAACTCAATGGTATTAATAAGCTGTTAGTTTATGCTGATGATGTAGTATTGTTGGCCGATAGCGAGGAGATACTAAAGGACAACACGCACACACTATTGAGTAACACTAAGAAATTAGGACTGGAAGTAAATATCAATAAAAGTAAATATATGGTCACACGTAGAAATTCATTCTGTAATGAAAATGCATAGCTAATGACAAATGAGGGAAATTTTGAGGAAGTGGATGAATTCAAATACCTAGGAACAATAATCACAAATAGGAATGAGATGCACAAAGAAATTAAACATAGGCTCAATTCTGGAAATGCGTGCTATTATGCATTGCAGAGACTCTTGATGTCCCAACACCTTTCAAAAAACGTTAAACTGAAAATATATAAAACTATTATTCTACCAGTTATATTATATGGGTGCGAAACATGGATGTCTGGGGGTGTGTGGGTGTATGTGTGTGTGTTTTTTTTTCTAATTTGTTTTCTAGCATTTTTTTAATATTAATGTACGGAATGTGGATGAATGTAGATATGTATTATTGTGATGTAGTGTAGACATAGATTTTACTTATATGTAGCCTGTTATTGTTTTTTGATACAGGTGTATTTGTAGGTATTTGTTTATATTATTAGTTTTATTTTTTATTCATGGAAAAATAATGCACGTACGGCCAAGCAGGCCCGTGTGCAATGTAAATGCATATGTACTTTCTTTATTCTGAAAAAAAAGGCAATAAATTCCATTATCTACTACTTTAAGGGAGGAAAGGAGATTACAAGTATTTGAGAATAAAGTACTTAGGAAAATGTTTGGACCAAAGAGAGATGAACAGACAGGTGAATGGAGAAGACTACTTAACAATGAACTACATGGTCTTTATAGGAAGCCAGATATAATAAGAACAGTTAAGTCTCGTAGACTGCGATGGGCAGGACATGTTGCACGTATGGGGAATGGGAGACTTGCATGGAAGCTTCTTGTAGGAAAGCCAGAGGGAAAACGCCCAGTTGGTAGACCAAGAATGAGGTGGGAGAATAACATTAACTATGATTTGAGGGAAGTAGATTATACAGGAAATGATTGGAAAGGATTAGCTCAGGATAGGGATGTATGGAGAGCTTATGTCCGTGTGGCCATGAACCTACGAGTCCGATAGTGCCAGTGAGTTAGTTAGTTATTTAGTCTGATGCCATTATATTCTTAGACAGGTTTATATTTACATACAACTAATGTAAACGTGCGGTCTGGTTTGAATGAGTTTCGGGGCAGGAATTTGAACGGTTGTAGAAGAAGCAAACCCCCGCCAGATAACGGTTAATTGTAAGAGAGGGGATGTTTAGATTTGTTAAATTAGTGGGAGGGGAGATCCCACGCAACAAACCAATTACAAACCAAATCTTAGCTTCTGGAGCGTTAACTACAGTTCTGCAGTAACACCGTCCTGCAGTATCCATACCCTAAACATTTTTACATCCTTAAGGTCGAACAAAGAGGCCTTACTTACTTACTTACTTACTAGCACTATAGAACCCGTAGGTTCATGGCCGCGCGGACATAAGCTCTCCATACATCCCTATACTGAGCTAATGCCTTCCAATCATTCCCTGTATAATCTACTTCCCTCAAATCATAGTTAATGTTATTCTCCCACCTCATTCTTGGCCTACCAACTGGGCGTTTTCCCTCTAGCTTTCCTACAAGAAGCTTCCATGCAAGTATTTCATTCCCCATACGTGCAACATGTCCTGCCCATCGCAGTCTACGAGACTTAACTGTTCTTATTATATCTGGCTTCCTATAAAGACCATGTAGTTCATTGTTATGTAGTCTTCTCCATTCACCTGTCTGTTCATCTCTCTTTGGTCCAAAAATTTTCCTAAGTACTTTATTCTCAGTCACTTGTAATCTCCTTTCCTCCCTTAAAGTAAGAGTCCATGTTTCGCACCCATATAATATAACTGGTAGAATAATAGTTTTATATATTTTCAGTTTAACGTTTTTTTAAAGGAGTTGGGACATCAAAAGTCTCTGCAATGCATAATAGCACGCATTTCCAGAATTGAGCCTATGTTTAATTTCTTTGTGCGTCTCATTCCTATTTGTGATTATTGTTCCTATGTATTTGAATTCAGCCACTTCCTCAAAATTTCCCTCATTTTTTCATTAGGTATCCATTTCCATTATATAATGCATTTCTATGTGTGACCATGTATTTAGTTTTATTGAAGTAAATAATTCCGGTCCTAATTTCTTAGTGTTACTCAATAGTGTGTGCGTGTTGTCCTTTAGTATCTCCTCGCTATCGACCAATAGTACTACATCATGTATATATATACTTTTAAAAAATCATATTAGAAGCAGTTAAAAGTCTCAACGTGCCAACAGTTACAGCGACTTTAAAATATTGACAATTAAAAGTCGGTTATGGTTGAATGTTTTGAGACAATACATTTTTAACTTTTGTAAGTAGAGCCCCTCTGTTGAGACGCAGCCGTTAAGACGTAAGACAAAGAAATACTCGACACATTTACTTGGTGGCTTCTTGGGCTCTTGAGGTTCTGAAAGGAACTCCCCACAATAGCTTAGCTCGTAGACTCCTGCTCTTGATACAGAGACATCTGGTGAGAAGAGCTATCACAACCTCTCATTGGCTTAACAAGGGGCCGCTACCCTGTGTTTGCATTTCGAACCTTCAACTGCGTCATCATCACTATCCAATGGATAGCGTATTATTTATTATTACATTGCTATGTATTGAAGTGGGACTTTTTGGCTAAGTTAATATGTTTCGAAATTAATTCATAGAACACTTTAATTTTTTTATTTCATCTTACTCGTATTTATATTGTAATACTAAATTAATTACTTCGGAGTTATAATATATTAGATATAACAAAATTATTCTATGCCACCGTTCACCTGTGGGTTTTCGATCGGAGAACAAGTGACTGCTAACTTTATGTTAGCCAATGTGATAAAACAATCCGCTGGAGGCAATTGTTTCCTCACATTTTAAGGGAATTCCATCCCAGGAGTTCACCTACATTTGTGGGTAAGTTACGATGAGAAAATGGGCAAGTCAGTGTTAGTTTGGGCAAGTTACGGTAAGAAAATATGCAAGTTAGAGTTAGTTTGGGCAAGTTAGGGTGAGAAAATGGGCAAGTCAGTATTATTTTGGGCAAGTTAGGGTGAGATAATTGGCATGTTAATGTCACTTTGGGCAAGTTAGGGTGAGAAAATGGAAAGTAGTGTTACTTTGGGCAAGTTAATGTGAGAAAATGTGCACTCAGTAATAATTTGGGCAAGTTAGGGTGAGAAAATGGGCAAGTTAGTGTTCTTTTGGACAATTTAGGGTGAGAAAATGGGCAAGTCAGTGTTACTTTGGACACGTTAGGGTGAGAAAATGGCCAAGTTAGTGTTACTTTGGACACGTTAGGGTGAGAAAATCGGCAAGTCAGTGTTACTTTGGGCAAGTTAGGGTGAGAAAATGGGCAAGTTAGTGTTCTTTTGGACAATTTAGGGTGAGAAAATGGGCAAGTCAGTGTTACTTCGGACAAGATAGGGTCAGAAAATGGGCAAGTTAGTGTTACTTTGAACTAGTTATGGCGAGGAAATGGACATGTCAATGTTACTTTGGACAAGATAGGGTGAGAAAATGGGCAAGTTAGTGTTACTTTGGGCACGTTAAGGTGAGCAAATCGGCAAGTCAGTGTTCCTTTAGGCAATTTATGGTGAGAAAAAGAGCGAGTTAGTTCACCAGATTAGTTTCACTTGTCTGTTATCGGGTTTCTGATTAAGTTGCCTACACTGTCTAAATAATGAATTCTACATTGCAAATATGGCGATTTTATGAGCTCAACATCTCACTTCTTTTTAAGGTATTTCTCACATTTATTTTGAAAAAATCAACATTAGGCCTTTGTAGGCCTATTTCTCTCACGTAATTATTAGCATTCAAAAATAAATTGTGAGGTTTTCCGTTTTTTTAATTCATGTAGAATTAATTTGGTGACATGAATCCCCAAATATTCTTCCATTGACATGGAAACTTGTGTTGCATCGGAGGAGGCCCTAACGTTGAGCTGATCACATATTCGCGGATGCCCTCCATGTCTTTGTATGATCCATAGTTAAAATCCCTCTCCCGACAGGTCGTTCCAGGTGGTGGGTCCCTCGATGGTTTATATTTACAATTGGACCCCTTATAACCATTAGGTGTAGTTCACCTGAAGTGATTGAAAAATCGCTCTAGCGGTAACATTTTTCAATGTTTCGCAATGAAACTCAGTATATCCTATTAAAATAAACCGAGATAGGTATTATAAAAAAATGAGCGAAATCTGGCAATCGGAAGTGGAGGTTTACTTGAAACCCGAAATTAAAAACTGCCTAAACGACAGGACAGATTCTGATGAAATGTTTGTGTGTAGAGGGGTCCCTGGATGGTTTAGATTTACAATTGGACCCTCTAAAACATTATGTGTAGGAGTTTACCTGAAGTTAATATTGGAAAATCGCTCTAGTATCACATTTTTCAATGTTTCAAAACGAAACTCAGTATATCCTATTAAAATAAACCGCGATAGGTATTATAAAAAAATGAGCGAAATCTGACAATCGGAAGTGAAACTCGAAATTAAAAACTGCCTAAACGACTGGACGATTTTTTTTAATCGGTCCCTGGATGATTTAGATTCACAATTGGGCCAGGTAGTGGCGCTACGATCGAATTGTAGGAACTGTTTATGTCAGATGTGTAGTCATCTGCATTACCGATATATTCCACACGATAACAATGTGACGTCATAATGCACGGTTCTTGAGCCAAAACAAGTGACAGTGAGGTTTTTTTTTTTGCAATCTTATTATGTAGTGAATTTTATCGTAAAAAAATATTTTTATCGTCCGGCCATGACACGAGAATTAAATGTTCGGGCAGGACGTCTCCCGGGTCCTCTAGTTATGCCTACTCCACTTCATAGCACCTCCTCTTATTCTACTTCCTTCACAGTAGCCTCTCCCCGCTCCTGGAATTTCCTTCCTCAAGATATCAGGGGTTGCCGCACACTTGGCACCTTTAAGTCACGCTTATACAGTTACCTGTTGTCTAATAATTAATTTTTCTCTATTTATTTAAATTTATACTATGTCATTAATAATCTGTTTCTCGATTCTTATATATATCTTGTACATATTATATATTTAATTCGTTAAATCTAGAGTAAATCAAAATACATTATAAATATTAACTGTCCCGACCGGGGATCGAACCCGGGCCCACTGCGTGACAAGGCAGCACGCTACCCCGAGACCACAGCGGTGGACAAATAAAGCTATTATTATTATTATTATTGTTATTATTATTATTATTGTTATTATTATTATTGTTATTATTATTATTAGGGGGCACGCCGTAGCGTAGTGGTTAAGGCACTGAGCTACAAGCCGGAGGGTCGAGGGTTCAAGTCCCGTTGGGGTCAGGATTTTTAAACTGACCCAAACCCTCTGGCGGCACTATGGCCCTGGGGTCGACTCAGCCTCTAACGGAAATGAGTACCAGACGCTTGTTCTGGGGTAAAGGCGGCCGTCACGCAGGGCTGACAACCCGGCTGACATCAAGTGCCGATTGTCTAGAAAAAGTGGGAGCCTTAACCTCCTACTACCCCAAAGGCCTCCTGAGGCCTGTTGTGGGATCACTTTACTTTACCTTATTATTATTATTGTTATTGTTATTATTATTATTATTATTATTATTATTATTATTATTATTATTATTATTATTATTATTATTATTATTATTATTATTATTATATAAAGATGTTATAATTTTATACATCCTTACACTTGAGTGGAATTTTACCATGGAATTTCTCAGTATTAATCAGAGAGAAAGTTAACTGTTATACAGGCCTAGTTTCTTTCTTTGTCCTATCTGTTCGTGACTCTTTCGTCCAATTTTCTTTTCTTTTTACTGTTCTTTGACTTCATCTTTAAGATACTAAAATTCTGAATTGTTATATTTGCTTTGAAGGGAGTTTAGAACAATTCTGTGAACACTTAATTGCAAGTAAGCTGCAGTAGTTGTACAGTGGCTGCGTTGCTTTGTTCTAGGCGAGTTATTTTGGATTTGGCACGCATCTCCATCTTGTATTGAAGGAACACCTCCTCCCTCGCTTTTGATATCTCTTTCACATCTCTCAATTCAATTCAGCGCAGCATTGCTTCATTCTTCACACTTCTATCATGATGATAATAATAGCAATAATAATAATAATAATAATAATAATAATAATAATAATAATAATAATAATCATCATCATCATCATCAACTTTTATAAGATTCATGATGTGTTCCGTTGAGGTATTATTCAAAATTAAAATGTAAAATTATGGAATATTCACCTGAAAGGTCCGTCTCCTCCACTTAATTAGTTATTTAACTGTAGCGCTTTCGGAACTTGTCCCATCATTGGCAGGATTCAAAACTGGTGTTTCACAGTATTCACAAGGTATTTATTCCTTGCTTCCTTCAAGGAAGACCTACTCAACCACTATACAACCATCAGTTCCAGTTAGAACGCAGAAGATGAATCACTGATATCGAAAGGCCTCCATTTTAGAACAACTTGAAGAAGTTTAATAATTTAGTTGAGGACGACTGACTTACCAGGTAAAAAACTGATATAATTAACATCTTATCATCCATCCATTCAAATCTAGGTCCACCTATCTTTCCTTTCCCAAGTGAAATCCATTCCAAAGCTTTTCTGGGTAATTTTATCTCTGGCATTCTACGAAGGTGACCATACCATTTTTGTGGTCTGTATCTCACAAAATTATTGTGTGCATTATTTTATTATTATTAAATTATGGTTATTATTATTATTATTGTTGTTGTTGTGCTTGTTAAAAGGTTGGTCACCTCTAGAGACCATCAGATTATTAAATTATACATTTTTTAAGAGTGAAGTCACAATGAGAGATTAATGACGTAATTAACCGAGCGGTTGGATTGTTTTTATAATAACTTGCATCAGCTCTGATACATAGTTGCTGGTTGATTGCATTTTATTGCCGTATAAACTGTGTTATCAGCTCCATCTACCATATTCTGTCTTAATTAGAATCTATATTCTTCCAGTAAAGTCTGATAATGCTTCTTGCACAACACAATCTTGCCACATCCGCTCTCTACCTGCTTATTGTGCCATCTTTATAATGCTTCTTGCACAACACAATCTTGCCACATCCGCCCTCTACCTGCTTATTGTGCCATCTTTATAATGCTTCTTGCACAACACAATCTTGCCACATCCGCTCTCTACCTGCTTATTGTGCCATCTTTATAATGCTTCTTGCACAACACAATCTTGCCACATCCGCCCTCTACCTGCTTATTGTGCCATCTTTATAATGCTTCTTGCACAACACAATCTTGCCACATCCGCCCTCTACCTGCTTATTGTGCCATCTTTATAATGCTTCTTGCACAACACAATCTTGCCACATCCGCCCTCTACCTGCTTATTGTGCCATCTTTACAATATGCATACATATGTAATAGATAAAAATGAATGTTTGTTTATTTGTTTGTTGGTACTTTATATGCGGCCGTACCGTTGATCCGATTGTGATGGTTTTTTTTTTTACTATTTAACTCATGCCCCAAATGGAAGTCAATGACCAATCACATTTCAATGATTTTTTATTTACAACCAATCACAGTCATGTTTCGCCTAAAATTTACCAACTAATGTTTATCATAATAAAGAAAGCACCCCCTTTTCAACATTCTGAATAGGTCATAGCATTTTTTGCAGTGATTGACTCTCCAACAAGTACTGCTACCAGATTGTATATATAGTGCATGAATGTCAACAGAAAGCGAATGCGAGAGAAAATATAAAAACATTTGTAACAATTGATTATACCACCAAGAAAAGAAACGACTGTTTGCACTTTCTTAAACGAATTATTTTCCAGGAAATAACGTTGCAGAAAAATATAATTGACATATTTACATCATAGGACATCAGAAATTAATTAATAGGCCTACCTATTAGGTTGGTTATAAATTTCTGCACTAGGGTGCATTCTTACAATATTGCGATCCTTTGGCAATAAGTAATATGATCTGGTTGCAGTGATGAACAAAAGAAGCAAATGAAGCGTGCCAATCGTTTCTCATTTGTTTTCAAACATCGCCGTTTACATTAAATATATAAACATTTTAAAATAACTATATTTAAATAATGATTTGTGAGTAAACAGCTTAATTTTATTCATTAAATAGTCCTAACAAATGCCACTCTTGATTTCCAAATTCTCTAGATAAATTACTCGTGGCATTACTTATGAAAAATGTTCAGGAGATTCCCGGGATGAACACAGGCTATAAGAGAGTTGTGATACTCAACTCCTACATCCTTAACAATTACCCATTGTAGTAAAAAAAACGTGAAAACCTTTGTAGTAAAAAACGTGAAAAAAGTAGGTATTTGGTCGCTTATGCCTAAACCATAACAAATACACAAAATTAATGTACGCAGAATTGAATATCTCAAAAAGCTCTACAAAAACGTCCGCGACAGCATATGTTTATCTCTCACGGATAACTCACAGTTGCCATTTTTGTCTGTTCATTGATGCCAAGAAGATAGGAATAAGTCGATTCCCGGACAAGCGTGCTCTGCCATACCGTTCATCCGATGGAGATGAGGATTTTTCAAAAATGTTCAGGAGATTCCGTGGATGAACATAGGTTATAAGAGAGTTGCAATACTCAACCCCTTCACCCGTAAAAATCACCCTTTGTAGTGAAAAACGTGAAAAAGTTCCTATTTTGACGCTTAAATGGCTTACGCTGCCTAAACCATAACAAATTAATGTACACGGAATTAAAAAAAAAACTCTACAAGAAAGTCCGCGACAACATATGTTTATCTTTTACCGATAACTCACAATAACCATTTTTGTCTTTTCATTGATGCCAAAAAGATCGGGATAAGTTACGCAGATTCCTGCGCAAGCATAGCAGCACATGGCGGGTATTCTTTTATTGATAACTCGCAATAAAGAATTTAGTCTTTTAGCTCATTTATGCCAAGAAGATCGAGATAAGCAGATTCCCGAGCAACGCCGGATAATCAGCACGGGATATCTAAAAATATAAATTTATAATTATTTTTCCTTTTACTTATTCAACTAAACATAAAAACACATTAATTTTCATTTATTTAGGCGTAGCAGCGCACGCCGGGTATTAGCTAGTAGGCTATAATATATATTATAGTGTTCTGCCCAAGAGCAGGTCTTTCGCTGCAAACTCAGCATTCTCCACTCTTCCCTTAACTCAATCTTCCTTTTTGTATCCGCACAAATAATTTATTTTAATATTGTCTAACATCTGACGTCTTTTTCTGTCTCTAACTTTCTTTCCCTTGACCATTCCTTTTAGGGCATCTGTCAGAAGGCAGTTTTTCTTAGCCAGTGGCCAGTTCAATTTCCTTTCCTATTCTTTATGGGTTCCAGCATTGTTCTTCCTTCACCCACTCTGTCTAGCACATCTTTATTTTTTTGTTTTGTCTGTCCATGTTTACTCTCCATCCTTCTCCATATCCACATCTCCAAAGCTTCCAGTCGATTTTCCTCATTCCATCGTAATGTCCAAGTCTCTGCGTCATACAATGCTACACTCCACACAAAGCAGTTCACTAGTCTCTTCAGTAATTATTTTGCCAAAGGTCAGCAGAAAATGTTTCTCTTCATGTTGAAAGCTTCTCTTGCCATTGCTATCCTCTGTTTTACTTCTTGACCACAGTTCATGTTACTACTGATAGTACAACCCAAGTATTTGAAGCTCTCCACTTGCTCAATGGCCTCATCTTTAATCCTCATGTTTATCTTCCTTGGTTTCCTTCCTATGATCATGGCCTTCGTCTTATTTATATTTATCTTCATCCCATAATCCTCACATCTGACATTTAGCTCCATCAGCATGTTACAATATAAGGACCCAATAAGTCTTCACCCATTCCTTCTATACTCGATTTCCTGTAGCAAAGTTCGTATTGAATATAGTAGATCAGGGCTATTATTCACTAGATGTGAAAAGGCGGTCTCTTTCTACCCGCATATATGTGCACTTCCAATGAAACAACCCAACTGACAAGTGAGTAGCAGTGTCTTACCTTGTGAGCCTATATGACGTAGGGTTGAATAGGAGAGGCGGGAGCGTCTTTCCACAACTTGTGAGTACGTATTAACAGGCCTGGAGTAGATTATTTCATGAGTTACTTCACTGCCAATCGTAAATGTTTGCACAACTGCCAGAGTTTTTCTGCTCCTTGCCGCCATAGTTTTTAATTTTTTTTAATGTTTCTATTCATTTGCTTCCAGGAGTATAATGTATTTATTTATAAACAGGAATAAGGTGCATAAACAAATTAATGAAACATATGCTCAATTCTGGAAATGCTTGCTATTATGCATTATAGGTATTCTTGTCGTCCCAACTCCTTTTCAAAAAGCGTTAAACTGAAAGTACATAAAACTATTATTCTCCCAGTTATATTATATGGATGCGAAATATGGACTCTTGCTTTAAGGGAGGAGAAAAGATTACGAATATTTGAGAGTAAAGTCCTTAGAAACATTTTTGGAACAAAGAGAGATGAACAGACAGTTGAATGGAGAAGATTACGTAACAGTGAGCTACATTATCTTATAATAAGCCACATATAATAAGAACAGTTAGGCCCCGCAGATTGCGGCCTGCAGGGCATATAGCACAAATGGGGAATGAAAAAAGGTCATGAAAACTCATTGTAGGAAAACCTAGAGAAAAAGCTCGCAGCAGATAGAGCAAGAATGAGGAGGGAAAATAACATTAATCGTGTATTGTGGGAAGAATACTTCACAGGGAATGATTGGAAAACGTTAGTTCAGGATAGGGATGTATGGAGAGCTTACGTCCCCGCTGGTGTGAACCTACGGGTTTGATAGTGTTAGTGTGAATGTATATATGCTTATCTTCCTGGACCGAAACTTGACAGCAATATTTCCCTACTCCAGTATGCATTAATTCAGTACACCGCTAATGTCTCGGAGTAGCGCTGCCTCGGGCTCGATACCCGATCAGACATGAGAGTTTTAAATCATTATTGGGATATACAAAATTAGATAATCTAAAAAATAAATAATTTAGAAACAAATTAAATATATTTGCTATAAATTTAAAAAATATATGAATACCGACATGAACGTAAGGTATATTTGGAAAGAATGGACGTTAGGGGAATGCCGAAAATAATTCAGAGATGGGATAGCCTTATCATGGCTACGTCTAAATGACAGAAGAACTTTTCATTCATATGCTTTACTATTCCAAAATCTACACACATATTTACCAAGTTATTTATCAACGCGTGTTCAAAATTTATCGGCTCATCACAATTTAGGAACAAGATCACAAGAATCTAATTTACTTTTGATACTGCAGCACAGGACCTGTCTATACTCTGAATCTTACACAATGTCTATGACTAGAGCATGGAACTCACTTCCCAGTCATGTCAGGGACTGTCAATCACTATCATTATTTAAATCCAAATTAACTGATATCTTAAGTTCGACACAATGAAAACATTAACTGCATAACAACTATATTCAGCATTTTGTAAATATTCATCTGGGAAGCTTCACTTACTTTATTTTATATTATTTTAATTTTATTATATTCTATGTTTTGTTAGTATTAGCTAAGCATTAGATCGCATTATCATTGTCTTTTGTTAGTCTATGTTTTAATAATATTTTAAAATTGCCACATGTATGTAATTTTTTATATAATTCTACTATTCGCTAGTTGAGTGGAAGAGAAGGCCTCATGGCCTTAACTCTGCCAGCTAAAATAAATCATTTTATTATTATTAAAACATATAGCATGTGAAGAATTTGAGTATCTGGGAGTAAAATTAGATAAAGAGGATAAACAAGAAAGTGATATTAAGAACAGAACAAATAAAGGAAGAACAATAACAGCAATGATGAACGGAGTCTTATGGAACAGACATATAACCAGAAAGAATAAGTTAAAAATATATAATTCAATAGTGAGAAGTACTGTCACATATGGAGCTGAAGTTTGGGAATTCAACAAAAACTTAGAACAAAAACTTATATCGATGGATATGAATTTCTTGAGGAGAGCAGCAAGATGCTCAAAATTAGAAAAAAATTTTAAAAAATACTGCCATACGAGAAAAAAATAATATTAGATATTCAATAGTAGATTATATACGGTATAAGCAGTTAAATTTGTACGGGCACGTACGACGAATGCAAGAAGAAAGGTTATCCAGAAAAGCATTGGAATGGTATCCACCTGGAAGATGTAGAAAAGGAAGACCTCGAAACTCGTGGATGCAAGAAATAAGAACTGGAAAGAGAACAAGAGGACTAGAGGACATGGATTGGATGGATAGAGACGAGCGGAGAAGGAAAATAAAACTTTAGCGCAGAAAAATGTGTAAACATTAAAATTCTGTATATAAGTAAAATTATTTTTTAAAAAGCCGGAAGAGGTCATTCGGTACTAAATCATGAAAGGGAGGACAAGAAGAAAAAATATTTTGAAGGCATGTATAACTGACAGTTTAATGCAGCAGTGAAGATAAGCAATAAATGCAGAAGATCAGCAGATTTCTTTCTCATGACCTTATCATGTTTATCTACTACGTAGGAAGGATATTATCAAGTGACGTCATCACACAAACATAATTAGACAAATGTGCGACTCATCCCGAGAATCGGACCGGATGATGCAAGACAGATCAGCAGATTTGCTGTCTAGAGCTTTGATGTACTGCGCCGCACCGCTTGGGAAAGGGACTTTCAAATTATTTTTTATGTCAGATGTGTAGTCAACTGCATTACCGACATAACTTATTCCACACAACAATGTGATATCATCATACAAGCTTCTTGAGCCACAACAGATTACAGTGAGCAGTTTTCTTGCTAACTTATTTTATGGTAAAAAAAGGAAATATTTTTTATCTTCCGGCCATGACACGAGAATTGAACGTTCGGGCAGGACGTCTGTCGGGTCCCCTAGTTTATCTGTAGATATTATTGCATTTAGACCATCTTCTAAAATTGGTATGATATTAGATCCCACAATTCGTTTTGAGACTCATAATGGCCAACCTGAGGAAGTTGACTCTGAAAAGAAAGCCACATATAAGCCAACAATTGACTATTACAAAGACTATTTAACTCATACCCCAAATGAGAGTCAATGACCAATCACGTTTCAATGATTTCTGTTTTACAACCAATCAGAGTCGTGTTTCACCAAATATTTATCAGTGTTATAATTACCATATTAAAGAAAGCTCCTCCTTACAATATTGCGTTCCTTTGGCAATAAATAGTATGATCTGGTTGCAGTGATAAACAAAATAAGCAGTAGAAGCGTACCTATCGTTTCTCATTTGTTTTCAAACATCGCCGTTTACATTAAATATATAAATATTTTAAAATAACTATAGTTAAATAATGATTTGTGAGTAAACAGCTTAATTTTATTCGTTAAATAGTCCTAACAAATGCCACTCTTGATTTCCAAATTCTCTAGATAATTTATCGATAATTTGGAAATCACTCGTGGCATTACTTATGATAAATACCAACTAGATAGTATAACTGTCACAGGATTGATGATCGGGGCAAGAGGTACTATACCAGAATTCTTAGCCAAATTTTGGAATTCCTTAGATTTGGACAGGGTGTATCTTTCTAAAATTGCCGTCGCTGCCATTAGAGGATCAATTTCAATTTTAAGAAACCATATTTACAAAATTTCTACTTTGTAGTATGTATACTTCAATTAGGCCTTGAATTTGGATTTTTTTAATGTAGCCTATTTACAAAATGTATTTCATCAATTCCAAAAATTAATTGTCTGTATCACTTTGTCCTTGAGGCAATCCTCTAATGAGGAAAGTTGTATATAATAATATATAGATGTTAATAGTTTTTTTTCTTTAGTTTTGTTGATCCATCTTTGTTTTAGATTGAAACGCTGGATTATCGATTAAGTTTAGCACAGAGGCCCCTAATTTAGGCTTGAATTTCTTTTCCCAGTCCGTAAGACTTCAGACTCGGGACTCACGGCTTAAAGTCCCACACGAAGGACTTTTCCTTGGATTTTTCAATATTAAAAATCCATGAACCCCGGCCAGAATTGAAGCCGCTACCTCCCTGACCTGACACAAGGTAGTTAACACCAAGAGGCCGATAGAGAGATATTAATGAGGGTCTGGAGTTCGAGACAGCACTTTGAATGCACAGAACAAGCTACAGCTCTGCAGAACCAAGCTATTGATCGACCCATTTCCTTCAAGACATGTCAGGGGTGGGTTCTTCACTACACTTTTGTGGACCCATCCTGCCATAAATAAATATGCGGCACACTTAACAGAATTTTCTTAAGAACTATATTCCCATATTTTCTCCTTTCATATTTTCTCTAGAGTAGAGGAAGTTCAGGTAATGTGGACCCTTCGGTTTGAATGGACCCTGTTAGTATCTTCTTTAATTGGTGCTGCTCTCTAACAGAAAATATTTAACTTCTTCCCCTCATCAACTTTGAAGTGTTTAAGGCCAGTTTCTTTTATTCTTTGTAGAAAGAAGGGTTTATTTGTGATATTTATGAAAATGACCACTTTAAAAGTTTTTCAAGCTAAGAATCAGTTCATAATTTCTGCTATTGAATATTACAAATGTTGAAAAACTCGTAAATATATTATATTGTGTAGATGCTGTCATTATATACTGACGGGTTTGGTTTGATATTATGTGACATGGTGGCTGTATAAAATAATTAAACATAACAAAAGACTTCGGTTAATGTGGACCCTCCAGGAGGACCTGGGTCTACTTTAAGCGAATACCTATATTTTATCAATGAGGATGCTATCTGTAAAAACCATTCTCTAAATAATTTTTTTTAATAACCTTGTCATTTTACTAAACCCAAAGACCTTCGCTTTCAGCATTTGAATGACTTGTGAATGTTATAATCAACAATAATTTTTCAAAACATTAAATAAATATTAACGCTTTTTAATTATGATCAGCCATAAATATTTTCAGATTAATCTGTGCTTCTCTGTATAACTTAATAGAATAAATTAACTTAAAAATAGACTAAAAGCTAAGGTGGACTCTGGGGTCCACTTTATCCGAATATGGAGGTTAAAATGGACCTTTCTTGTAATATAAAAAAAGTTTATAATTATGAAAATGTTTCCATATTTGAATAAATAACAATGCTATTTCATAGTTACAGCACTAATGATAATCAGTGTAATTAAACAAAATTTAACTCCCTTAATTAAGAGAAGAAAAACAACAAATTCAAAATAGGGGTTCACATTACCCGAAGTTCCTCTATAACTGGAAGAATAACCGTTTTATATATTTTTAATTTAACATTTTCTTTAAGAGTATTTGGGATGACTAGCGTCCTCTCCATCCATAGTAATTCTGCCCGAGGGCAGGTCTTTCACTGTAATCATAGCATTTTCATGCTATGCTTGCAGCTTTACTAGGGAATTGTGTAGGTGTGGTAGCTTCCAGTTGCTTTCCACACCGGTGAAGGATGATGATGATGAGATGATAAGGAGGATGATGATGGCCATATGATTTCGGGGACCGTTTGGGCCTTAAAGTTTTCCTGACATTTGCCTTACAGGTGAGGAAAACCCCCGAGAAAAAACTCACCCAGAAAAACTGCCGGGGATCGAACCCGGGCCCGCTGCGTGACAGCGGTGGACAAGCGTCCTCTGATGAATAATAAATAGCACGTGGCTAGAAGGCTCCTATTCCCACATACAGTATAGGCCTACATGTAGCTAGTGTAGGGGTGACATGTCGGGTTCCTCAAAACACTACTTGTTATAGCTACCCAAATTCTTCACGATGCTGGGTGAGCAGTTATCCAAATCATCATCATATATGGCATGACATCCCATTTTGGGCCCTAGCCTTCCGCAGAACCTCCTACCAGACTTCTCTGTTAGCTGATAGATTCTTCCAATTTCTACTGTAATTCTCCTAATTCTACTATCCCACAAGACATCCTCATCCCGTCTTCGTTTTGGTCTTCCAACTTTTCTTGTTTGTAACGTAGATATTTTTAAAAGTTTCATTATTATCCATACGTATTAAATGTCCAGTCCAGACCAGTCTATTAATTTTTATATAGTCTACTACACTAAATCGAAGTCTTTATAGGCCTATTAGTCTAATTAATAAAATTCACAATTTCTCCTTTTTTTCCAAATATCACCTTCTTTCACAGCCCCAAAAATAGCTCTTCATATCTTTCTTTCAAAAGTATACAGATATTTTTCTTCTGACTTTAAAAGTGTCCAAGTTTCTGATCCATATGTAATTACTGGTCTTATAAGAGTTTTATAATTCACTAACTAACTCACTGGCACTATCGAACCGGTAGGTTCATGACCGCGCGGACATAAGCTCTCCATACATCCCTATCCTGAGCTAATGTTTTCCAATCATTCCCTGTATAATCTACTTCCCTCAAATCATAGTTAATGTTATTCTCCCACCTCATTTTTGGTCTACCAACTGGGCGTTTTTCCCTCTGGTTTTCTTACAAGAAGCTTCCATGCACGTCTTTCATTCCCCATTCGTACCACATGTCCTGCCCATCATAGTCTACGAGACTTAGGCCTAACTGTTCTTATTATATCTGGCTTCCTATAAAGACCATGTAATTAACTGTTAAGCAGTTTTCTCCGTTCACCTGTCTGTTCATCTCTCTTTGGTCCAAAAATTTTCCCAAGAACTTTATTCTCAAATACTCGTAATCTCCTTTCCTCCCTTAAAGTAAGAGATTGGTTTTCTATTTTATAAGTGTGATCATAGGTATTTTCTAAGTCCAAAGAAACATCTGTTTGCAGCTATTATGCGTTTTTGAATTTCTATGGTTGCCATTCTTACATGTAATTTCTGAGCCCAAATATTTAAACGTATCAACAGTTCCGGTCCCATACTGGCCTAAATTTCACGAGAAAAATCTAGCTCTTCAGTTCCGTAACTACAATAAGGAGCTGCTCCAGATTAAGAAAACCAGCTCAACGGCTGGGAGCTCAATATGCTGATCACGTGTTACCCGTATATTGGCTCGTGATCTCTGTGAGGTCAGCAGCCGGTTGATAGGCCATGGGCCTGCTGGACTTATCAAGGCATGAAGAGAAAATTATATAGAAAGTGAATGGAAAATGTTAGTTCAGGATAGGGATGCATGGAAAGCTTATGTCCGCACGGCCTTGAACCACCTGGTTCGTTTATTTCAGTGAATTAGTATTAATTTATTATAATTTATACATACAATTTAGGCCTAGGCCTATATATGTTATTCTAAATCTGTACTTATAGGTCTTAAGACCTCGGCCAGAATAAATAAAAATTATTATTATTATTATTATTATTATTATTATTATTATCTATTATTAAAATTAATATTAAAAAAGTATTTAGTAGTAGAATATATAAAATACGAGAAGTTAAATTGGTATGGGCACGAACGACAAAAGTAAGAAGAAAGGTTACCCAGAAAAGAATTGGAATGGTGTCCACCTGGAAGAATAAAGAAAAGAAGACCTCGAAACTCATGGGTGCAAGAAATAAGATTTGGAATGATAACAAGAGGACTGGAGGACATGGAGTGGATGGATAGAGACGAGTGGAGAATGAAAATAAAACTTTAGGCACATAAATAGCTACGCGTAAATATTGAAATCTGTGTATAAATAACAAATTATTATTTTTTTTAATTGCGGATGAGCCCATGTAGGACTACGCAAAGTACTTAGAGGCGTTTTCTTTGAGCCCAAATTTCTTTCATTCTTTTGCTATGAGCTTGTTTTCTATCATCTGTCCAAGTTGTTCCAGTTTTTTTCTTCGGTTTGTCCTCTTGGTCAACTTGCCACTTATTCACCTTAATTCTAAATATATCTCTGTTTGGGATATCTTCTTTAGTAATTCCTGCCAATTTTAAGTCCTTTTTGACTTCATCAATCCACTTCATAGTATCCACTGGAGCTTTACTTCTTCTTCTATTATTATTATTATTATTATTATTATTATTATTATTATTATTATTATTATTATTATTATTATTATTATTATTATTATTATTATTATTATTATTATTATTATTATTATTTATTAGGCCATGGAGTGATTGAAAACAACATAATTATGCAAAAAATAAATTAAAATTTCATACCAAAACTAATCTACTTTACCCAATAGATAGAAGAAGAGTTGTTAGACCCTAGATAAGGTGGGTTTATTAGTGTTAAAAGAATGAGACTGGAATATTCTTCATGAAGGTGATGTCGATGATTCTGTGTTTGATGGCCATATGTGGCTGATGTTGACACCCTTGGAATGCTGCATTTTATCTGTTTTAGCTCTTCCTGTATTGTGAGCTAAATTCATTCATTCATTCATTCATTCATTGATAGTGCATCCTGGTAAACTGGTCTGGCTGTCATCCCATTGAAGAAAACAAAGCGCAGCGGGGAGTGAGGCAGCATCTTCCCAGCTAGTTCACACGTGTCTCTCGCTAGTTTGTCATTTCCTACCGCAGAGGTTATCTGAAGATCACCGCTACTTTAATATCTAGGCCTATACTCAGCGTGCGTTGCTACGCCTAAATTAATGAAATATTAAACATTAATGAAATTGTATGGTATACGCTGAGACGAATCAAACATGGAGGTTGCTAGTCAGTTTTTAATTTTAGATTTCAGGTAAACCTTCACTTCTAATTATCGTACTTCGCTAATTTTTGGATAACACCTACCTCGGTTTATTTTAACAGGATATACTGAGTTTCGTTGCGAAACATCGAAAAATGTGACTGCTAGAGCGATTTTTAATTTTCACTTCAGGTGAACTCCTACACCTAATAGTTTTAGAGGACCCAGTTGTGAATCTGAAACATCCAGGGACCCAATCAGACACACACAAAACAATTCATCAAAATTGGTCCAGTCGTTTAGGGAGTTTTTAATTTTGGATTTCAGGTAAACCAACATTTATAATTGTCGGATTTCGCTCATTTTTTGATAACACCTACCTTTGTTTATTTTAATACGATATATTGAGTTTCGTTGTGAAACATCGAAAAATGTAACCGCTAGAGCTATTTTTAAATTTTCACTTCAGGTGAATTCCTACACCTAATGGTTTTAGAGGGTCCAATTGTGAAACTAAACCATCCATGGACCCACTCAAACACACACAAAAACTTTCATAAAAAACGATCCAGTCGTTTAGGAGAAGTAGAGTAACAAACACACGCACACAAGAACAACTAGCCTATAGGCTATATTTAGGTATAGGCCTACACTTTTGGTAAAGTAAAGTAATCCCACAACAGGCCCGGGGGCCCTTGGGGTAGTAGGAGGTTCAGGCTCCCACATTTTCTAGACAATCGGCACTTTATGTCAGCCGGGTTGTCAGCCCTGCGTGACGGCCGCCTTTACCCCCAGAACAAGCGTCTGGTACTCATTTCCGTTAGAGGCTGAATCGACCCCAGGGCCATAGTGCCGCCAGAGGGTTTGGGTCAGTTTAAAAATTCTGACCCCAACGGGACTTGAACCCTCGACCCTCCGGCTTGTAGCTCAGTGCCTTAACCACTATGCTACGGCGTGCCCCCTCCTACACTTTTGGTGGGAGTGTAAATAGGCCTATAGTCGAAATTTGCTTACGCAATTTAAGACAATTTTAATGCATGGAATGTTTGCAGAATTTTATATTAATAATATTTAGGCCGGGAAAATAATGTTTGTGAAGGTATTTTTAAATGTGTACATTTGCAGAAGTTTAACTATTTCTAATGTAGTAGGCCTAACTGTCGGCCATTTTGAATTTTCGTACAATAGCCAAAGAGCAATTTATATGCAACGAATGTTTGTAGATTTGATATGAAATATTTTTTTAGGTCTAAATAATTTAATAATCAATTGAGTTGGTGTTTACTTGATGAAAATCCATATTTATTAATTAAATAAAAATAAAACGTAGTTTTATTTGATTTTCATATTTATTAAGATATAATTCAGTGACAGCTGTTTCGGTACACTGTACCTTCATCAGACATGTTAACAAATTATGAATTGTGTTCCAACTGATCTAAGCAACAACACAACAATTGTTTGATCAGTTGGAACACAATTCATAATTTGTTAACATGTCTGAAGAAGGTACAGTGTACCGAAACAGCTGTCACTGAATTATATAATAAATGTGAAAATCAAATAAAACTACGTTTTATTTTTATTTAATTAATAAATAATTTAAAGCTAACTAATAAAATCAGGTTGAGGAAATCAGCTATAACGACTGGGAACCCGACACGCTGACCACGTGTCACCGTTACACCGACAGGATGATGGTCTAATCCTGCTATTAACACATGTAGGTGTGAGGCCAGCAGCTGGTTGATAGGCTAAGGCCCATCTAGGCCTCTCGCGCCATGAAATTTGAGTTTAACTAACTAACTCACTGGCACTATCGAGGCCATAGGTTCATGTCCGCGCAGACATAAGCTCTCCATACATCGTTATCCGGAGTTAATATTTTCCAATCATCTTCTTCTTCTACTACAAGGTTTAGGCTATGCAGCCTGTTCCGGCGAAGTTAAAAGTGGAGTCCATCTTCTACGTGGTCGGCCAACATCTCTTGTTCCTCTGGGATTATACAGGAAGGTTCTTTTTGGTATTCTTTCGTTGTTCATTCTCATTAAGTGTTCTGTCCATTTCTTATTATTTTCGCTGATTTTATCTTCAATTTTTTATATATTTAATTCTTCTCGTATAGTTTCATTCCTTATTCTATCCGCTCTTGTGCATCCTTTCACATTACGTAAAAACAGCATTTCCGTAGTCTGTATCCTAATTTTATCCCTTGATTTCATTATCCAATTTTCACTTCCATACAACAACAAAGTAACAGCCATTGTTTTATATAATTTAAGTTTCGTATCTTTCCTTGTTTTCCGACCTAAGGTTCTTTTTATGGTTCCACAAATAGCCTGGAATTTATTTACTTTATTTTCTATATCTTTATTTTCTCTATAAGTTATATCACATCCTAAATATTGGAAATGTGATATTTGTTCTATTATTTTGTTATCCAGTACAATTTTTGATCTAATTCCATATTTACCAATAAATGCCATTATACCCTGTATAATCTAATTCCTTGAAATCATTATTAATGTTATTCTCCCACCTCATTCTTGGTCTACCAACGTTTTCTCCTCTGGCTTTCCTACAAGAATCTATTAACAGACAGGCGAATGGAGAATACTTCATAACAGTTGAGCTACTCGTACATGATCTTTGTGGAAAATATAAAACGCTAACCTATCGTAATATAAGTAGCTACTGTAACATGTAAATTATTAAATAGAATGTAATCAACTGATCTAAACCAAATTAAAACACAATGTTTTTAGGATCTATTTGAAGACGTTACAAACTATTACATTACGAAAACATCTAATTAAAAATTTAAAGAAATAATCTCAAAAATGAAGTTTTTTTTTTTTTTCATATTTTGTCAACATTAAGGGTCGGTTTCACCAACAGAGGTAACTGTATTACGCCAGTTTAAGCTATATATTATACATGGGGAAAACTGGCGTAATACAGTTACCTTTGTTGGTGAAATTGACCCATAGAGTCTATGCGCGACCGGAAGATGTCAACCGATTTTGATTTTTTTTGTCTATATAGGCCTAATTCGCAACTTTTCCGCGCTATTACAACTTCGAAATAAAAAAATGAGTTTTGTCGGCCCACCCTATTATAAACCCATGCCAAAACTTTAACAAATACCTGTATTTTTTTTTGTGAAACCCTGGGCTTCTTATCTCAAATTGCTTGTCTGTAGTTACTCTACTGGTGCAGTAAATACAGCACATTTTGCCCTCTTATTCTTATTTTAGAGCCAAATGGTGGGCATACATATAAATATAAAATTAATAATATTAAAAAAAACTCTTGTAAGACTCATAATAACCTATATAGGCCCAATACTTGGATTCGTTTCATATTCATTACCCACTGGTATGATCACATTTCCGAACACTTCGATAACCTCTTTTGGCTCCGACTTAGCGACAGGCGTAAATTGCACTCTCTTTCACTTGTTTTAAAGCTTCTGGACTCCCATACCCCATAGCTACCTGACGTCCAGATTTAAGAAGTTATCCTCTTACCACAATATTGACACTAGGTCACAAGATAACAGTCTGCTAACAATTCCTCTTCATAGCACTTCCTCTTATTCTACTTCTTTCACAGTAGCCTGTGCCCGCTCCTGTATTTCCCTTCCTCAATATATCAGCACACTTTTAAATCAAGTTTATACAATTACTATTTGTTAAAAAAAATATTTTTCTATCTATCTTCGAATTTTTACAGCTGCTGCCGTCTTCCCGTGCCAAACCTCCAAAGCCTACGGTCTTGGGCATCTTCGATGCTTAGCCCACTAGCTTGCATTACTGTCTTCATGTTTTCCTTCCATGTTAACCTTGGTCTCCCTCTTTTCTTCTTTCTGTTCGGATGCCATTGATATAGTTGCTTTGGCCATCGCTCATCTTCCATTCTTAAGACATGTCCTAACCACTTTAATTCCTTCTCCTCAATTCTTTCAATTATGCTTTCTTCTGCTTCCATTATGTTTCTAATTTCCTTATTTGTGACATGTTCTAATCTAGACTTTCTGGCACTTCTCCGTAAATAATCCATTTCTAGAGCTATTAGTCTATTCTTGTAGTACTTATTGATTGTCCATACCTCACTTCCGTACATTGCAACAGTTTCCACCAATGTTTTACCAATGTATTTTTTTGTGTCTTTCCAAATATGCTTATCCCACCATATGGAATTTAACAATGATATTATTTTGCTACTCAATTCAATTCTATGTCAAAAAAAATATTTTTGAAGAACTAAATTTATTCTTGGCTATTAATAGTATTTTTTCTCATTTTTCTATCTTGTGCGATTTATATTTCATTCGTTAGGCCTAAATCTAGAATAATTTCAAAATAAATTGTAGGCCTAAATGATAATTATTTTGTAGATATACGAGTAACATTTTTTTTTTTGTAATTTATATATAGGCCTAACAGGACTTTGTTTTTTTTCTAACTGGTTGAGTTGTAGGCCTACACAAGGACTTAAGGCCATAAACCTGTCAGGTAAAAAAACTATTTATTATTATTATATTATTATTATCCATCAATCCATAGTAATTCTGCCCGACGGCAGATCCTTCACTGCAATATAGCATTTTCATGCTATGCTTGCAGCTTTACTAGGGAATTGTAGGTGTGATAGCTTCCCGTTGCTTTCCACAATTATTATTATTATTATTATTACTGATCCTATATGCGGACATTTTTAGTCGGCTGGGCGCTTTTAAACGGAACAATTTGAGGAAGATATTGGAACGTCAAATAATGAATGGAGAATACGTTTTGTATAGCCTATGGATAATGGACAGTTACTGACAAATGAGGGAACTTTTGAAGAAATGGCTAAATTCAAATAGGAACAATAATTACAGATATGAATGAGATGCACAAAGAAATTAAACATAGGTTCAATTCTGGAAATGCATCATATTATGCATTACAGGGACTCTTGTCGTCCCAACTTCTCTAAAAAAACGTTAAAGTGAGAGTATATAAAACTGTTAATTGCAGCAGTTATATTATATGGATGCGAAACATGGACTCTTACTTTAAGGGAGACGAAAAGATCTTAGGAAAAATCTTGGACTAAAGGGAGACGAACAGACAGTATAATGGAGAAGACTGCATAACATGACCTTGATAGGAAAGCAGATATAAGTTATACTATAACAAGGGCAGTTAATGTCTCATAGACTGCGGTGGGCAGGACATGTGACACAAATGGGGATTGAAAGAGGGGCATGGAGACTTGTGGAAAACTAGAGAGAAAGCGCCCAATTGGTAGACCAAGGATGAAGTGGGAGAATAACATTAATAATTATTTGAGGGAAGTATATCATAAGGCGATGATTGGGAAACATTAGCTTAGGTTATGGTCTGTATGTCCGCGCGGCCATGAACCTATGGGTTCAGTAGTGTCAGTGAGTTAGAGTTGTCATCGAGTGAGACGCTGTCAGTCAGTAAATCAGTTTTTATTGACACGCTGTGGCGCTTGGCTATTTATAACCAAAGCTCGTCACGTTCCTTCGTCTCGCTGGTTAAATAAAGAAAACAATAAAAATATAACCAATATAGACTTAGGGAAGGAAAGCTGTATTTAGGGGAAGCTCTCCCAATAAGGGATACATATATCTTGCAATATAAATCTCTAAGTAATGATGACACGAAAATAATCACGGACATGTCCTATTAACCCTACATGAAGGGAAGCTTCTTCGGCTCTGTCTTGACCGTTGGGGTCTTCATCCTTGTTACCCCGGGCATGGACCCTCCATATTTATAATCCCTGGATAGAGGGTGTCTCAACATTTTTAAACCCCCAGGAATTATGGAAACAATAAAAATTAGAAAATCGTAGTCGTGGTTTAGATCTCGGTCGAGCAATCCACTCAGTGAGTAAATAATTAACCTAACATCTTATAAGACTAACACTAAGAAATTGGGACTGGAAGTAAATATCAATAAAACTAAATATATGGCCACACATAGAAATATATTATATAATGGAAATGGACAGCTAATGACAAATGAGGGAAATTTTGAGGAAGTGGCTGAATTCAAATACCTAGGAACAATAATCACAAATAGGAATGAGATGCACAAGGAAATTAAACATAGGCTCAATTCTGGAAATGCGTGCTATTATGCATTGCAGAGACTGTTGACTTCCCAACTCCTTTCAAAAAACGTTAAACTGAAAATATATAAAACTATTATTCTACCAGTTATATTATATGGATCCGAAACATGGACTCTTACTTTAAGGGAGGAAAGGAGATTACGAGTTTTTGAGAATAAAGTTCTTAGGAAAATTTTTGGACCAAAGAGAGATGAACAGACAGGTGATTAGAGAAGACTGCACAACAGTGAATTACATGGTCTTTATAGGAAGCCAGATATAGGCCTAATGAGAACAGTTAAGTCTCGCAGACTGCGATGGGCAGGACATGTTGCACGTATGGTGAATGAAAGACGTGCATGGAAGCATTTTGTAGGAAAACTAGAGGGGAAAACGCCCAGTTGGTAGACCAAGAATGAGGTGGGAGAATAACATTAACTATGATTTGAGGGAAGTAGATTATACAGGGGATGATTGGAAAACATTGACAGGATAGGGATATATGGAGGGCTTATGTCCGTGGGACCATGAAGCTACGGGTTTGATAGTGCCAGTGAGTTAGTTAGTTAGTTAACATCTTATAAGACAGGAAAAAATCTTATTATTCGATGAGTGTGCGAAACATATTGCTTTATTGATAAAGTCATAGGCCTGTATATTTTGAGCTAACTGGCCCTAAACCCTTAGCCCTGAGGAATGATGAAGTTGATAGCTGCCCTTGGCTCTCTGACCACACATTGAAAATCAATAGGTACTAAATATTATGATATCGTCAGTACTTCACAAAAGTGCGATGTATTGGTATAGCGTGCGGCAAGTCCCTGAGGGACGCAATCAGACCTAGGAACGTTCTTTCACATACGCTAGCGTTATTATTTTTGCGCGTACCTCTGCTGGGATGCCAACCATCTCAATACAAATGCCTTAGAGCACACTGCCCTTTATATAGAATGTACTGCTCTATGTGGGGTCCCTTGTGGGCGTCAAATTGACCGGCAATAATCAAACTCTACCTCATCCGGAACTTTCACAAACAACCCTTTCCCAACCCTCTCAGTTCAACCCCTGTTCATTTCGTTAATTGATGTCTTTTTGTTGAAAAATATTCGTTTGTCTCTAGTTTTATTCGTTTAAAAAAAGCATATCACCAGTTCTAATAATACAATCAATCATAAATAATAATAATAATAATAATAATAATTATAATTATTATTATTATTATTATTATTATAGTTTTATTTATATACAGCATTTTAATGTTTATACATCTTTCTGTGCCTAAAGTTTTATTTTTGTTCTCCACTCGTCTCTATCCATCCATTCCATGTTCTCCAGTCCTCATTCCAGTTCTTATTTCTTGCATCCACGAGTTTCGAGGTCTTCCTGTCCTTCTTCTTCCAGGTAGACAGCATTCCAATGTTTTTCTGGGTAACCTTTCTTCTTGCATTCGTTGTAAGTGCCCATATTAATTGCTTAGGCCTATATCTTATATAATCTACTATTGAATATGTATTATTCATTTTTTCTCGTATGGCAGTACGGTATTTCTTATTTTTTCTAATAGAAATACTGTCATACGAGAAAAAAGGATATAATATATTCAATAGTAGATTATATAAAAGATACAAGCAATTAAATTGTTACGGGCATGTACGACAGTGCAAGGAGAAATGTTGCCCAGAAAAACATTGGAATGGTGTCCACCTGGAAGAAGAAGAAAAGGAAGACCTCGAAACTCGTGGATGCAAGAAATAAGAACTGGAATTAGGCCTATAACAAGAGGACTGGAGTGGATGGATAGAGACGAGTGGAGAAGGAAAAAAAAAACTTTAGTTACAGAAAGATGTGTAAAGATTGAAAATCTATATAGGCCCTGTAAATAAAAATTATTGTAACAGAAGAAATGGCAGACCAAAAGAACACCTGGTTCAAGAAGTGCATAAGAGTATGGTGTCGAAAGAATTGATAGAGAGTGATGCTGAGACAAGGGATTTATGGAAGACTAAAATTTACAATGGGTTGTAGGAAAGCTACTGTATTGTAGTTAAATCCCTAATAAATAGGCCTATTTATTATTATTATTATTATTATTATTATTCACTCACTCACTGGCACTATCGAACCCGTAGGTTCATGGCCGCAAGGACATAAGCTCTCCATACATCCCTATCCTGAGCTAATGCTTTCCTATCATTCCCTGTATAATCTACTTCCCTCAAATCATAATTGATGTTATTCTCCCACCTCATTCTTGGTCTACCAACTGGACGTTTTCCCTCTAGTTTTACTACAAGATAAGATGCTTCCATGCACGTCTTTCATTCCCCACTCGTGCCACATGTCCTGCCCATCGCAGTCTACGAGACTTAACTGTTCTCATTAGGCCTATATCTGGCTTCCTATAAAGACCATGTAGTTCATTGTTATGTAGTCTTCTCCATTCACCTGTCTGTTCATCTCTCTTTGGTCCAAAATGTTTCCTAAGAACTTTATTCTCTAATACTTGTAATCTCCTTTCCTCCCTTAAAGTAAGAGTCCATGTTTCGCACCCATATAATATAACTGGTAGAATAATAGTTTTATATATTTTCAGTTTAACGTTTTTTGAAAGGAGTTGTGACATCAAGAGTCTCTGCATTGCATAATAGCATGCATTTCCAGAATTGAGCCTATGTTTAATTTATTTGTGCATCTCATTCCTACTTGTGAATTTATTATTATTATTATTATTATTATTATTATTATTATTATTATTATTATTATTATTATTATTATTATTATTATTATTATTATTATTATTATGCATTACAAGAACTTTTTGTCAACCCATCTTCTCTAAAAAATGTTAAACTAAAATTTATAACACGGTTATACTACTTGGATGCAAAACATGGTATCTTATATTAAGGGTCGGTTTCTCCAACATAGGTAGGTAACTGTATTAAGCCAGTTTCCTCTGTATAATGCATAACAAGTTGAAAATAAAATTAACAGAAACAACTCACTAATATTAGTTTTAAAAAAATTAATAATTTGCTTTTTCATTATTTAATAAAAATAGTTTTAAGATTTGTTAATATATTAACCTAATGCCTTGTATAAAAAGCGATAGATTAACTCATCATAGTTTATTACTTTCTTTGTATTTTTTTCTTTCTTTTCTGTTTATGTATGGTAGATTCGAGCTGTTATTCCTTTCTGTATTCATTCTATCATTAATTTAATTTTAATTGTATTTAATTTTATTGTATTTTTAGACATTTTTTCAATATTATTCAATTTGACAGACTATTTAACTCATGCGCAAATGGGAGTCAATGACCAATCACGTTTCAATGATTTCTGTTTTACAACCAATCAGAGTCGTGTTTCACGAAATATTTATCAGTGTTAAATTTACTATATTAAAGAAAGCTCCTCCTTTTTTAATATTCCGAACAGGTCTGACCATTATTTTGCAGTGACTGAGCCTGTGAGAAATACAGCTACCAGATTGTATTTATACTGCATATATGTCAACACATACCGCTTGCAGGAGTTCATATAAAAACATTTGTAGCAATTTATTATACCACCAAAAAAGAAACCACTGTTTGCACTTTCTTAAATGTATTTTTTCCCAGGTAATAAAACAGAAAAATATAATTGTCATATTTACATCATACGACATCAGAAATGAATTAATATACAGTTTGATGTGTTTCATTTTTCCTCCACTAGAGAGCATTCTTAGAATATTGCGTCCCTTTGGCAATAAATAATATGATCTGGTTGCAGTGATAAACAAAAGAAGCAGATGAAGCGTACCTATCGTTTCTCATTTTGTTTTCAAACATCGCCGTTTACATTAAATATATAGTAAAGTGATCCCACAACAGGCCCGGAGGCCCTTGGGGTAGTAAGAGGTTAAGGCTCCCACTTTTTCTAGACAATCGGCACTTTATGTCAGCCGGGTTGTCAGCCCTGCGTGACGGCCGCCTTTACCCCCAGAACAAGCGTCTGGTACTCATTTCCGTTAGAGGCTGAGTCGACCCCAGGGCCATAGTGCCGCCAGAGGGTTTGGGTCAGTTTAAAAATCCTGACCCCAACGGGACTTGAACCCTCGACCCTCCGGCTTGTAGCTCAGTGACATTAAATATATAAATATTTTAAAATAACTATAGCTAAAAAATGATTTGTGAGTAAACAGCTTAATTTTATTCGTTAAATAGTCCTAACAAATGCCACGAGTGATTTCCAAATTATCGATAAATTCACGACTCACGAAGTGTGGAGTGAATTTATCTAGAGAATTTGGAAATCACTCGTGGCATTACTTATGAGGATTAATTGTTTAGTATGACCATTATTGTAATTGTTTGTATTTATATGTAACATATGTTTGTCCTGGTGAGTGGAAGAGAAGGCCACATGGCCTTAACTCCACCAGGCTAAATAAATCTATTCTAAATCTAGCTTAAGCTGGCGTAATATAGTTACCTATGTTAGCGAAACGACCCTATTACAGAGGACAGAACGTTACTAGATTAGCATTTGAGAGTAAAATTAGGCCTATTAGGAAAATGTATGGACCAACGAAAGACGAATAAAGAGGTAGGCCTAATTGCTGAAAACTTCTCAACAGTTACCTACATAAAATGTCAAATATATAAAATTAATACCTGATAAATCTGTCGCCCTCAACTGAAATAAAGTTCTGTTTGAAAACTTCATCAAGTAGTTAAAATATGAAGGCCTTTCAAAACCATGTAGACCTATTTCTAGTTGAAGCGCAGAAGATGAAATATGGTTTTGAAAGACCTTCATATTTTTAACAACTTGAAATTTTCAGACAGAACTTTATTTCAGTTGAGGGCGACTGATTTATCAGTCATTTTATACGTTTAAACATTTTCTTAGACTATTTAACTCATGCCCCAAATGGGAATCAATGACCAATCACAATACAATGATTTTTGATTTACAACTAATCACAGTCGTGTTTCGCCTAGAATTTACCAACTAAAGTTTATCATAATAAAGAAAGCACCTCCTTTTTAACATTCTGAATAGGTCATAGCATTATTTTACAGTGACTGACTCTCTAAGAAATACGGCTACCAGATTGTATACATAGTGCATGAATGTCAACACGTAGCGCATACGAGAGATAATATAAAAACATTTGTAACAATTGATTATACCACAAAAAAAAAAAGAAACCACTGTTTGCACTTTCATAAACGAATTATTTTCCAGGAAATGACGCAGAAAAATATAATTGAGATATTTAAATCATAGGACATCAGAAATTAATTAATATCTATAATGTTTGTTATAAATTTCTCCACTAGGGTGCATTCTTACAACATTGCGATCTTTTGGCAGTACGATCTGGTTGCAGTGATCGAACAAAAGAAGAAGATTAAGCGTACCAATCGTTTCTCACTTGTTTTAAAACATCGCCGTTTACATAAAATATATAAATATTTTTAAATAACTATAGTTAAACAATGATTTGTGAGTAAACAGCTTAATTTTATTCGTTAAATAGTCCTAACAAATGCCACTCTTGATTTCCAAATTCTCTAGATAAATTCACTCCTCACTTCGTGAGTCGTGAATTTATCGATAATTTGGAAATCACTCGTGGCATTACTTATGATAACCTCGACAGTGCTTTAAAATTCATTTTAAAAGTATTGAGCGAGCTATGTGATATTTTTGTAAAAAACATATAATATTAATAAACTAACTAACTCACTGGCACTATCGTAGATTCATGGCCGCACGGACGTAAGCTCTCCATATATCCCTATCCTGAGCCAATGTTTTCCAATCATCCCCTGTATAATCTACTCCCCTCAAATCATAGTTAATGTTATTCTCCCACCTCATTCTTTGTCTACCAACTGTGCGTTTTCCCTCTCGTTTTCCTACAAGAAGCTTCCATGCACGTCTTTCATTCCCCATTCGTGCCACATGTCCTGCGCATCGCAGTCTACGAGACTTAACTGTTCTTATTATATCTGGCTTCCTATAAAGACTATGTAATTCACTGTTATGCAGTCTTCTCCATTCACATGTCTGTTCATCTCTCTTTGGTCCAAACAAATTTCCTAAGAACTTTATTCTCAAATATACCTACTCGTAATCTCCTTTCCACCCTTAATAATAAAATATTATTATTATTATTATTATTATTATTATTATTATTATTATTATAAGAAAAGTTTTAGGTCCAGAAGACATAGGTGAAGCATTTAGACTCAGAAGTAAAAAGGAAATAAAAATATATAGCCTACAGACAATCATAGTGATATTAGAAAACGAAGGTTAAAATTTTATGGCCATATTAAACGAATGAACTCAAATAGCCTTACAAAACAGATAATGGAATTCTACGAAAACAGAAGTAAAGCTCCAGTGGATACTATGAAGTGGATTGATGAAGTCAAAAAGGACTTAAAATTGTCAGGAATTACTAAAGAAGATATCCCACACAGAGATATATTTAGAATTAAGGTGAATAAGTGGCAAGTTGACCGAGAGGACAAACCGAAGAAAAAAACTGGAACAACTTGGACAGATGATAGAAAAAAAGCTCATAGCAAAAGAATGAATGAAATTTGGGCTCAAATAAAACGCCTCTAAGTAGGCCTACTTTGCGTAGTCCTACGTGGGCTCATCCGCAATCTAAAAAATGAATAAATAAATAAATATAATAATAATAATAATAATAATGTTTTATTTAATTCTGGCAGAGTTAAGGTCATAAGGCTTTCTCTTCCACTCAACCAAATATAGATAGGCCTATACACTATACTAACTATAACGGGTTAAAAATATATTAGGCTAAATGTTGCAATGTAAATTTCATGTAGGCCTACAAACAATATTTTATACGGTAATAACAATAATAATACTTACGATAATAATAATAATAATAATAATAATAATAATAATAATAATAATAATAATAATAATAATAATAATGTAAATATGATAAATTATACAAGAAACACCAATTAATATGTAGGATATCTTACACTGGGTAATGATGAAGTCGAGGTTAGAGGAAATATAAATTTAGATTTCTTTTAAAAGATACCAATTAGAACACTTAACATATCGTAGATTGGGGTAAGCAGGACATGTGGCACGAATGTGGAATGAAAGAAGAACTAGAAACATCTTCCAGGAAAACCAAAAGTAAAGCGCCTTGTAGGTAGGTCAGTAGTGAGGTGGGAGAAAACACTAACCATAATTTGTAGGAAGTTAATTTTACAGGGAATGATTGGAAAATATTAGCTAGTGAAAGGGATGCATGGATAGCTTATGCCCGCACGGTCGTAAATTTCCGAATTCGAACTTAATCACGACCAAAATCCATCCAGATGTAAGGATTGAATAATTCTACTTTCCCCTCCCCCTCTTCTTCGCCCCACACGTGGAAAACTGGAGCATTTAAATCTGCGATCAGAAACTCTCCCCTCTCTCCTGTGTAGTGTTTATGTTACCCATAATTATGCAATTACATTAGCATAATCAATATCAACTACTTGTTTCTTGCGCAAAGTACATGCTTCTTAATTGTTACGTCAGCAGTCAAGCTGTTCTATGAAAAGTCCGTCACGCAGAAACTGCCTAAAATAAAACAAATTCCCCAGCAAATCGAACTTATTATCAAAGTTCTTTGTAGAATGTATCAGGGAAATTGAAATCAATAACTTACACCTAGAAAATTCGGTTTGAATGTTGCAAACTCGAATCATATTTGAACTTTAATGAAAAAGATTATTCAAGTCCTCTTTATCGTTCTCTCATCAACGAAAAATGTTATATATGACTATTTAACTCATGCCCCAAATGGGAGTCAATGACCAATCACGTTTCAATGATTTCTGTTTTACAACCAATCAGAGTCGTGTTTCACGAAATATTTATCAGTGTTATAATTACCATATTAAAGAAAGCTCCTCCTTTTTAATATTCTGAACAGGTCTGACCATTATTTTGCAGTGACTGAGCCTATAAGAAATACGGCTACCAGATTGTATATATAGTGCATAGATGTCAACACATAGCGCTTGCAGGAGTTAATATAAAAACATTTGTAGCAATTGATTATGCCACCAAAAAAAAAAGAAACCACTGTTTGCACTTTCTTAAATGTATTTTTTCCCAGGTAATAACCCAGAAAAATATAATTGTCATATTTACATCATACGACATCATAAATGAATTAATATACAGTTTGATGTGTTTCATTTTTTCTCCACTAGAGAGCATTATTACAATATTGCGTTCCTTTGGCAATAAATAGTATGATCTGGTTGCAGTGATAAACAAAAGAAGCAGATGAAGCGTACCTATCGTTTCTCATTTCTTTTCAAACATCGCCGTTTACATTAAATATATAAATATTTTAAAATAACTATAGTTAAATAACGATTTGTGAGTAAATAGCTTAATTTTATTCGTTAAATAGTCCTAACAAATGCCACTCTTGATTCCCAAATTCTCTAGATAAATTCACTCCTCACTTCGTGAGTCGTGAATTTATCGATAATTTGGAAATCACTCGTGGCATTACTTATGACTATTCAATTCATGCCCCAATTGGGAGTCAATGACCAATCACATTTAAATGATTTTTTATTTTCAACCAATCAAAGTCGTGTTTCGCCTAGAATTTACCAACTAAAGTTCGTCATAATAAAGAAAGCACCTCCTTTTTAACATTATGAATAGGTCATAGCATTATTTTGCAGTGACAGACTCCATAAGAAATACGGCTTCCAGATTGTATATATAGTGTATGAATTTCAGCTCATAGTGCATGCGGGAGATAATATAAAAACATTTGTAGCAATTGATTATACCACCACCAAAAAAAAAGAAAATAAAAAAAACACTGTTTGCACTTTCTTAAACGAATTATTTTCCAGGAAATGACGTTGCAGAAAAATATAATTGACATATTTACATCATAGGACATCAGAAATCAATTAATACCTTTACACTTACAATTCCCTAGTAAAGCTGCAAGCATAGCATGGAAATGCTATGATTACAGTGAAGGACCTGCCTTCGGACAGAATTACTATGGATGGGTGGATAGTAGTACCGGTAGTATTATTCAAATGTTCTGAAGCTCTTGATTTGTCATCATTCGCTTGTTAACACCTATAACGTTGGTTATACATTTCTCCAATAGGGTGCATTCTTATAATATTGCGTTCCTTTGGCAATAAATAATATGATCTGGTTGCAGTGATGAACAAAAGAAGCAAATGAAGCGTACCAATCGTTTCTCATTTGTTTTCAAACATCGCTGTTTACATTAAATATATAAATATTTTAAAATAACTATAGTTAATTAATGATTTGTGAATAAACAGCTTAATTTTATTCGTTAAATAGTTCTAGCAAATGTCACTCTTGATTTCCAAATTCTCATAAGTAATGCCACGAGTGATTTCCAATTTATCTAGAGAATTTGGAAATCAAGAGTGGCATTTGTTAGGACTATTTAACGAATAAAATTAAGCTATTTACTCACAAATCATTATTTAACTATAGTTATTTTAAAATATGTATATATTTAATGTAACGGCGATGTTATCAAATGAGAAACGATAGGTACGCTTCATCTGCTTCTTTTGTCTATCACTGCAACCAGATCATACTATTTATTGCCAAAGGAACGCAATATTGTAAGAATGCTCTCTAGTGGAGAAAAAATGAAACACATCAAACTGTATATTAATTCATTTCTGATGTCGTATGATGTAAATATGTCAATTATATTTTTCTGGATTGTTACCTGGGAAAAAAATACATTTAAGAAAGTGCAAACAGTGGTTTCTTTTTTTGGTGGTATAATAAATTGCTACAAATGTTTTTTATATTAACTCCCGCATGTGGCATGTGTTGACATTCATGCACTATATATACAATCTGGTAGCCGTATTTCTCATAGGCTCAGTCACTGCAAAATAATGGTCAGACCTGTTTAGAATATTAAAAAGGAGGAGATTTCTTTAATATGGTAATTATAACACTGATAAATATTTGGTGAAACACGACTCTGATTGGTTGTAAAACAGAAATTATTGAAACGTGATTGGTCATTGACTCCCATTTGGGGCATGAGTTAAATAGTCATATATAAATTTGGAAATCACTCGTGGCATTACTTATGATGATTATTACACTTAATTTGACAATATTGTTTATTCACAACTATAGGCTAAGCTAATTTTACTCTGTTCATCTTTGTTATAATACAGGGTGTAGCAAAGGCCTAAGTCAGTTAACCGAAAATGCAAATAGGCCTATATTATTTTCTGTAGCTTACAACATCTATAACAACTGCTGAAATTGTTCAAAGCGACCTCCATAGTTGTTTAAGCACTTATGACATCGTTTTAACACTGTTTTGCAGATGTTATCACACAATTTTCCATTATTACCAAAATTGTTTTCAAATTCCTGTTCAATCAAATCCCGTAAATGTTGCAGGTTTAGTGGTTTTGTACTGAAAACTTTATCCTAAATTAATATAAAATTATAGAATAGTCACCTGAAAGGTCCGTCTCCTCAACTTAATTAAGTTGAGGAGACGGACCTTTCAGGTGAATATTCTATAATTTTATATTAATTTTGAATAAACCTCAACGGAACACATCATGAATCTTATAAAAGTTAATCTTTATCCTTCAAAATCCTCCATATTGAAAAATCACATGGCGTGAGGTGTCGTGATGTAGGTGGCCATTCGGCAATTCCTAAGAGCGTTATATCAGTTGATTCTATCGCTGATTATCGGATGCAGCTCGCAACGTTTGGAGGCAGGCATGATACCACTTTAATTTAGCGACAGTATTGTTTCAGGATATATTCTGAAGGTCACGTATTCAAACCCCAGTTTCAACAACCTGATTTTTTTCCTAGCAGTGGTTAATTGACTTAAGCCGCACTCTGTATTTTTATGTAGGCCTAATTATATTTTGTTCTACTGTTTCGTGCTAATTTAATTTATAAAGTTACAGAATTATAACCCTTATAGGCCTATAGGCCTATCATAAGGTAAAAAAAGAGTTTTTCGTGTATTAGATTAAAAAAAAAAGAACATATGATTAAATTTCCTGGCTTAAGGAATATATATTTCTTTTGTTAAATTGGATAAACTCGATCTCTTTTGCAAACTTATTTAAACGTGCTGGACTGGAGAGAAAACAAATATTTTCTAGTATAAGACATTATTTTTAGAATGGTGCAATGGCCTAGGTGCAATTTGAGAAAACTTTAAATAGCTAATTAGGCCTACTTGTGATTAATTTTTCTATTACTTTATTAAAACTATTAAATAAATCAAGATACATTGTGCATGGATCAGAATGTTGGACGATCACTAAAAGACAAGAACAAAGATTGGAAGCAGCTGAGATGCGATTTTTAAGAAATATAGCAGGATATAGGGGCCTACTCTACTGGATAAGAAAAGAAATGAAGATATAAGAAAGGAACTAAATATTTTCAAACTTACAGACCGAATAATTAAATATAGGAACGACTGGAAAGAACATATAGGTAGAATGCCAGAAGGAAAATTTCCAAAATTATTGCTAAATTATAAACCGCACGGAAGGAGAAATGTTGGACGCCCACACAGAAGATGGTCTGAACAATTTTAACAATTCTAGCTTTCATGAAACCGGAACGAGCCAACAGGCATAATCCCTGGATGATCATGATGATGATGATAGGCCCCTACATTGTCAATTCAAGTGTTATTAAATTGTATTGTATATTGATACATTGGGATGAAGCAAACATGGCGGCTGCTGGAGAGATTCTTTAATTTCGGATTTCGAGGTTGTTTGGGTGTACACATGGTTTACACATTTTTGGGTGTATTTTAATAGCATAGCCTGCAGTGGATTTCGCTGCGAAACATCGAAAATAGGGACAGCTAGAGTGATTTTTAAATTTTAATTTTTCAAAAACCTCTGCATTAGAATCTCATTTGAATTTGCTAAAGGTCAACGCTTATATGTTAATTAAACGAGATAGACCTACAGACATAATATATCGTATCATCATCATCCAGGGAGTAGGCCTAAGCCTGTTGGCTCGTTCCGGTTTCATGAAAGCTAGAGTTGTTAAAATTGTTCAGACCATCTTCTGTGTGGGCGACCAACATTTCTCCTTCCGTGCGGTTTATAATTTAGAAATATTGGAAATCTTCCTTCTGGCATTCTATCAATATGTTCTTTCCAGTCGTTCCTATATTTAATTGTTCGGTCTGTAAGTTTGAATGGACATATACAAAATTATCAGATTAAATGGTTCCAACACGTCCAGAGAATGTCAAATTCCCGTTTACCAAAGAAGATTTACCACCTCAACTCTAAAGGCAAAAGAGACCTCGGAAGACCCTTCAACCGATGGAAAGATCAGTTTTTGTAGTCGCAGAACGGGCATCATCACCCAATACTGCATTCGGAAGAAGAAGAAGAAGTAAGTTTGAAAATATTTAGTTCCTTTCTTATATCTTCATTTCTTTTCTTATCCAGCAGATTATATCCTGCTATATTTGTTAAAAATCTCATCTCAGCTGTTTCCAATCTTTGTTCTTGTCTTTTAGTGATCGTCAAACATTCTGATCCATACATCAATATAGGAACAGCCATTACTTTATAAAATTTAATTGTTGTTTCTTTTCTTGTGTTTTTAATATATCGCGTAGGCTACGTGTAAATAAATGAGTGACGTATTTCGTACGTCTGAGTTAGTCATAATTATTAAGGCTAATCTGTCATTGTTTTTTATGATAATTAATCTGATTTGTACAATTAAATATCCTAAGCTTGAATCCCACAGTTTAATCTGTTCAACACATGAACATTTGTGTTAATCACCGAAAGATAGCAGATAGTCATATTTGTTTCTCCAATTCATTTATCGAGTTTCAAGAGCTGTCGCCTGCTTAGAATCAATATTTTTTTAACATCACTTAAAAAAACACTTTTTCATGCACAATTATTCTCCATCCTTACACTTGGCCAACCAAGAGTAAAGCACTTTCCTTCTGGTTTTCCTACAAGAATTTTCCATGTCTCTATTTCATTCCCCATTCGTGCAACATGTACTGCCCTTCGCAATCTACGAGATTTAGACGTAACTATTATTACTACATGTAAAGAAGCACAGTTTCTATAAAATATGATTAAATAGGCCTATTAGTGAAATTAGGCCTATTAGTCTATTATTAATATTAACAGGCCTATTATTATTATTATTATTATTAAATAGGCTACATTTACATTGTCCAATTGGGATTTTTAAAATACATTACGAAACTCCGTTGAGGTCACTATGTTAAAATTTTGAGAAATGTAAAACAGTACCTGAGATCTCAGTCGTTCTTAACAGTCAGCTGTGTAGTTTTGTAGGAGGCCTATCGAAAACTTAAGTTTGATCTTCTGCTTTCAGTTTGGTAGACCAAGAATGAGGTGGGAGAATAACATTTGAGGGAAGTAGATTATACAGTGGATGATTGGAAAACATTAGTTCATAATAGCGATGTGTGGAGAGCTTATGTCCAAGCGGCCTTGTACCTACATTTTCGATAATCTCAGTTAGTTAGTTAATGAGCTATTTTCGTATCGTAAATATTAATACAATTTCATTGAGCTAAATAGTCTAAAGTAAAATAATAAAGTAAATAGACATCTTGGCAGGTACCGTCGTCCTCAACTAGGTTAATATTTTTAAAAACTGTAGGCCTCTCAGAAACAGGTTTCCATCTTCAGCAGAAGAGTGTGCGCTACTCAGGCTGTTCCTGAAAGGCCTACAGTTTTTAATACCTGCTGGTTGAATGGAAGAGAAGGACTTATGGCCTTAACTCTGCCAGAATAAATAAAACATTATTATTATTAAGGTATAGGCCTATATTTATTTTAATAGCCCTATTTTTAGTCCTTAAATTGGCAAAGCAATCATTTATCGTGTCAGTTATTTTAATGTTGCGGACCGCACTGAAAACGATAGCATACAAAACTACTGTTAATGGGTATATTGTGTCATTCTACACACATTAAAGTAATTTATACCCGTTCGCTTTCTTCTGTTTTATTAAAATATTAGGTCTAAATAAAATAACTAATTGATGTCTCCTAAGGTTACATTGTAAACAACTCCAGATACCGTAAAAAAATTTAATTAAATAAAAATAAAACTTAGTTTTATTTGATTTTTAAATGAGACGGAACGCTGACCATGGACCACTCAAAATGACATCTATACAAAAACAAGTGTAACTAAATTAATATGGTTCAAATTCGTAGGGGGAGAGCGCCTAAATCTATGTTAAGGGAAAACATAGGCTTACAATACAATACAATTTATTAAAATATATTCAGTGACAGCTGTTTCGGTACACTGTATCTTCTTCAGATATGTTAACATAATTTGTTAATAAATTAAATAAAAATAAAACTTAGTTTTATTTGATTTTCATATTTATTAAGATATAATTCAGTGACAGCTGTTTCGGTACACTGTACCTTCTTCACACATGTTAAGATAATTTGTTATTTAATTAATAAATATGGATTTTCATCAAGTAAACACCAACTCAATTGATTAAAAAATGTTAAATTGTAAACACCAGAAATGAAAATAGGCCTACTTCTTAAAATTGTGGGGAGACTTTAGCCTATGGGATTAGAGAAAAGAGTGAAAGTATCAGAAAAATGTTTGCAGTCGAAGATATTAAGGAATGGGTAGCCTATATAGGAGAATGGGATGCGCATATAAACAGGATGGACAGCAACAGAATTATCAAGACTGCAAGGAATAATCTACTTAGGGGCAGAAGACAAGAGGGACGTCTTAGAAAACGGTGGTATGATGATGAGGCAATAATAATTAAAAAAAAAACAGGTTAAAAATAGACCTAATGGAAGAATGAGGAAGAAGAATATTTACTCTGTGATAAGCCTATAGGCCTACACGGAAAATCGTGGTCACGAAATAAAGTTCAGAATCACTTTGTTGTAATGGGTAGGCCTACATATATCCTTATTGTAGGGTCTTTCATATCATAGGGCCTATGTTTTTGTATTCATATGTAACATATGCTTGTTCTGGTGAGTGGAAGAGAAGGCCACATGGCCTTAACTCCACCATGCTAAATAAATATATTCTATTCTATTCTAAATCTATTCTATTCTATATTACGCAATTTTTAAAAATACAATAATTAAGTCAAAAATACATGGAAATAAAATAATTACTTTTAATCAATTGAGTTGGTGTTTACTTGATGAAAATCCATATTTTTTAATTAAATAAAAATAAAACTTAGTTGTATTTGATTTTACTTCTCTCTCTCTTCCTCTCTCTCTCTCTCTCTCTCTCTCTCTCTCTCTCTCTCTCTCTCTCTCTCTCTCTCTCTCTCTCTTCTCTTTCTTTCTTTCTCTCTCTCTCCTCTTCCCTCCCTCTAAAAAATACGCAAGCAATGAAAATAAAATAAAACCAAGTTTTATTTGTATTTAATTAAGAATTATTTTTGTTTTTTTATCTACATATAGGCCTATTGTCTTATAAGTGCGGACAATTATTTCAGGCATAGCCTGTGACCACCTCCACTGTCTCGGCAGGCAGTCATTCAGTCTATGAAGTTCGTGATGACCGGATGTTAGGCACTTAAAAATTCAAAATAGGCAGACAAAAAGATACTAAAAATCATTAATATAGCCTAGGCACTAAACATTCAAAATAGGCTCTTACAAAAATGGGCTACAACATACATTTTTACAGCTTTACGTTAAAATAAAATAGCCGGTACTTGTTATTTTGCCTAATGGGGTGCATTGAGGTGGAAACCATCTACCTGCTGGGTTATTGTCCTTTTGCCACTCTTATTCTAAAATATTCTAAGAGAGAATTTAAAAAAAAATAACTCTTGAAAATTTCTATGCAATGATATGTGTCATGAAGTCTGTCCATTTCAATTGATTTCATGGAAATACTAAGTCAATTTCGAGAAAAAATTGCTAATAGGCATTTATAGGCATTGTAAGCTGAAATAGGCATTTATAGGCAGAATTAACTTAATGGAAAACAACTCTAGGGTCGTAGGTATGAACTTACATGAAGTCACTTTTACAATATCTATAATAAATAACTGTAGGCATTTTCCCTAATATCCGGTCTCTAGTGATGCCCTTTCACAGACATCTCTGTTGACATGGTTGATGTCACGTTGAATTTCTTCCGTAAGTTGGAGAACTGTTTGTGGTTATTCACGTAGACTTTGAACTTCACATATCCCCATAAAAAGAAGTCACAAGGAGTGAGGTCACAAGATCTGGGAGGTCATTCCAAATCGCCTCGAATTGAGATCACAGACCGAATAACTGTCTACCGAGACAGTGGAGGTGGACATATGTCTGATATAATTTTACGCACTTAACCCTTTAATTGACAAAACACTAATTTCTCGTTCCAGTTATTTAAATGTGGCGGACCGCACTGAAAACAAAATCAAGCTTGACTGTTATTAGGTTTATTATGTAATTCGACACACATTTAAATCCTTACTACTCGTTTGTTTTCTTTTGTTTCATTAATAAATACATCGAACCAACTGATGTAGCCTATCCTACAGGATACATTGCCAATTAAAATGTTAAATGGGAGCGTATGGAAAGGAAATTTTAAAAAAATGTTTAATTTCGATGCATTAATTAGGCCTACCTAATTATTGCGTTTTTTTAATTGCATAACTTATAATGAATGTAGAAAAGGATATTGTACAAAAGATTCAAGAAATCCAACTAAGATGGTATGGACATATGTTATAATGAGAAGAAGGGACACAGAAATAAAGAAGTATTTAAATGGATACCTCCTGGAAAAGGGAAACGTGGCAGACCAAAGCCAACGTGGATAAAGGGAATTCAAGACAACATGAAGAAGAGAAATGTGACAGAAGCAGACACGCAAGAGCCTGTAGTGTGGAAGAAAAAACTAGTATATTTTGGTCGAGGACACCTAACTGAAACAATCGTGAAATAAATAAAAAAAATGCATAATATATGAAATACCCTTTATATTTACACTCGTGTTTCCTATTATGAAAGGTCTCGTATAGGGTTTTTTACGTCATCCGATTCTGTACAATGCAGTGGAGGAAGAATTTTTAATGAAATGTGCGGTGGGCATTAGGTAGGGCTACTGCAGACGTGTTGAATTCAATTCTCACATTTGTGGATTATTTAGCAGTTAAAATAAGTGAAGAGGATATTAGAGAAGAGCTGATGCAAGGGAGGGGGCGTGTATGTGTCACTTACCTTGAGCCACCCTTCGTGCAACCGGTTTAGACCTCATTCTTCTTCCCCCAAAACAAGTGAATGTCGCAACAAGTGTATACACTCCCCATCAAGCTGCAACTCCTTGGTTCGATTCCAGTCAGACTCGCGCAAACAAAAACGCAATCACTTAATACAATATTTACTTGCACTGTCTTGCAGAACTGACTCACTAGTGGCCAGGGGGGTACAGCTACAACAACACTACCTAGCGGACGACACTAGCTTCCCGGGGAATTTCTTCTCAAGACGTAGAAAAGGAATGGAGAGAGATAGCTTGAGGATTAAAAAAAAATCACTTTCACCCCCTCACGCCCCCCTCTCGTGGCATCACTGACAGACTACGGAGCACCTCAGCCAATCAGAGAGCTGGTACGTTCTGTGAGGCGCCTACAGAATGACACTACATTTTTTTTTAACTTGGTTTTCATGCGGAATCATGAGGCGCTGTGCTATGGTTTCTCATGGCAGGTAGTTAGGCCACGCCCACTATCCCCTCCGCGAGGCGCTAGAGGGGAATCAAAGGGGAAATATAGGTGCATAGCAAAACTGGATAAGTCCACGTTAAAGGAGAAACAAAGCCAGGTTTAAATGGCACTGTATACTCTAGGGAAAGGGTTGGGTGACCACAAAATTAATAATGATGAGGGGGTTAACAAATGTATCGAGGGGAATTTTTTTGTGAAGGTGGTTGTGATGCTGGGTGGTTTTGGGATCGATGCCAGGGTGATGCATTAACTGTGAATGAAGTTTAACAGGCAAGCTGAACTCTGCCTGCACTTTTCGTACGTATTTATGTTTCAATCTACTTCTCTCTCTGTCTCTCTCTCTCTCTCTTTCTCTCTCTCCCCCCTCTTCCCTACATTTAAAAAATACGCAAGCAAGTTTATCACATCCACATACGAATTTACCAAGCATATAGGCATGATCATTATCATCACTTTCATATATTAAGCTTCGAATGTCTTGTTCCTCTTCCATTCTTCGACACTGTTGCGACAATTTTGTCTACGATCTTTCAACATTTATTCTTCCCTTTGGGTTGTGGTTCATCAACAGTTTTGGTAGGCTATGCAGTAGGCCTACAGGCTTAATAAAACTAATATTTTTTTATTGGGAATGTTTCACAAAAGTGATTTGTCGCCAGAGGTTCCTTGTCTAAAGCATATTCTTCTCTCAAATCTCTAGCTTCCATACTTTCCTCACCCCATCTATCCAACGTTCTCTAGGTCTGCCTCTTTCACTTCTTCCATTGGCATTCCAATCAAGGACCTACTTTGGTATTCTGTTTCCATTCTTAAGAGGTGCCCATGCCATTTCAGAAGTTTTTCTTCTATTTTTCCTAATATATATAAGACATCTAGTAATAATGGAGAATATAATGTAGGTATATATATATATATATAAGAGGGATACGTGTTTGAATTGGAATCGCCTGGTGGTGTAATGGATAACACGCTGGGGTACCAACCCAGAGATCCGGGTTCGAATCCCGTTCAGGGATTTGTTTTTCTTATCATTACATATATATAGGCATATACATATATATATATATATATATATATATATACTTGAATAATTTCCCTTATTGTGCTGTTTCAGACTTTATCACTTCTTAAAATTCTTGTCGATCGCCTCCAAAAATCCATTTCTACTGCTAACAGCTTAAGGTTCCAGTTGGTCTTATACTTATTGTAAAGTTTTATTCTTGCTTATTTATTTACTTTAAGGAATTTGGCTTGTTTTCTACTTACTGTCCAGGTTTCGGACCCATATAATAAAATACTTTGTAATAGAACTTGAAATATAGCCTAGTTTCTTTTTCGTTCCATATAATATAGTCCTATTTCTACTTCAAATCACTAGTTAAACTTACCAATAGTTCTTCTTTAATCAATTAATAATAATAATAATAATAATAATAATAATAATAATAATAATAATAATAATAATAATAATAATATGTAGATAGATATAACTTATAGAAAAATAGAGGTAGGCCTATCTACTGCTGCGACTGCTTTCCCACTCCTTCTCTCTACTTATTTTTTTAATGTAGGGCCTATCTTGCAAACTTATTCTTCTAGTTCGCACATTTCTCAACATAGGCCTATTTGTTTCCAGTTAGATCTTGGTCTTCCTCTGTTTGCTCTGCCAGGATGTTGTCATTTGAAGATCTTCGGTCATCATCCCTCAATCTCATAACATCTTACAATCCTAATAATAATAATAATAATAATAACAATAATAATAATAATAATAAAAATAATAATAATAATAGTCAGGAACAAATGCGTTTTAGGCCATGTGGCCTGTGACAGTAAACCTAACGAAGATGGTCTTGATCTTTCCACCGTTGTTTTGGTCTTCCTTGGTCCCTATGTCCAGTTGGACTAGCCTATATTGGAATGCCAATTTTGGAAATATATTTCTTTCCATAATATTATTATTAATAATAATAATAATAATAATAATAGTAATAATAATAATAATATTAATAATAATATTAATAGTAATAATAATAATAATAATAATAATAATAATAATAATAATAATAATAATAATAATAGTACTACTAATAATAATAATAATAATAATAGTAGTAGTAGTAGGCCTAATAGTAATAATAATCTATAATTTGATTAAACAGTTAACTTAATTAGCTTGGTAAGGAAAGCGTAGAATATAAAACAGTAAAAAAAATATATAGCCTACCTAGAATATAGTTATATACTAAGTTAGAGGCCCTATTGTCCAAGGAGGTATTTAATGATTTTTTAAACTGTTTTTGAGTCGGGCAGTCCTTGATATACGAGGGGAGGGAATTCCAGAGTCGTGTGGCTGAAACAAGGAAGGATGAGGAATAATCAGATGTTTGATTTAGAGGAACAGCTTGAGTTAAATTTCTCTCGATCGTGTGTTTAAATTATGATGGGAAGATAATGAATGTAAGCGAGTTGATATATAAGTTAAAAGGGTCTTAAGGAGGTCAAAATATTATATAAGTAGCAGAGGCAATGTATCATTAGCTTATGTCCAAGAACAGAACCTTAAATGCCATGCTTCACTACCATTCAAAAGGAAGAAGATATCTGAGGCGTGCGAGGATAATCCAGCCTGGAGATTGTAACAGACCATCAGCCCTTATATCTGTATGGAAGAAGAAGTCGATTATTTCGAAATTCTGAATAAAATGAAATGTTGAACAATGATCCTCTCTTCTTCTTCCTCTTCTTCTTCTTCTTCTTCGACTTTCCCCCACTTGTAGGTTTGTCGTCTTCAGTTTCCATTTATCTCTATCATTCCAATCTCCCTCTTCCGAATTCCTATCATCAATTATAGTTCTGACGTAGCTTTTCCATTTCCATCTTGGTCTGCCACGTTTATTTCTTCCAGGGGGTGACCATTGATATATATTTTTGGCCATCTTTCATTTTCCATTCTTTGTACATGGCCATACCATTTAAGCGTTTGATTTTCAATCCTCTTAACAACAGATGTGATGACATTCATTTCTCTCCAAAGGAATTCATTTCTTATTTTATCCTGTCTTGTTTTTTGGAGGCTTCTTCTAAAATAATCAAATTCAACTGTTCTAATTATATTTTTTTTTGTTCTTCCATCAAAGACCAAGTTTCACTTCCATATGACAAAATGTTTTGTATTATGCCCTCATAAATTTTCATTTTAGTGTCCTTTGAAATATTTTTATTCCAAATTATTCCATGTAATGTCTTAGTTGCATTTTTTGCCATTGCACTTTTAGTTTGTACATCTCTCTCACAGGTACCGAAACTAGTAATTATTGACCCAAGATATTAAACAAATTCACATTATTTTATTTTCTCTGTTTCAAGTATGAGGTCTTCCACATCCTTTCCCAAACACATGTATTCGGTTTTCTGTAAATTTATATTCAGTGCCCATTTTTTATATTCTTCCATTAGTATATTTATCATATATTTCATATCATCTTCATCCCCTGCAAAAATTATTTGATCATCTGCAAACAACACTGATGAAATTCCAAATATAGACAGAAGATGGCCGGTAAAAACCGCAGAAAGTTTGGTGGCTCTGAAACGTGAAGCTGTGTCTCGTAAACACGAGCCTGATTCAAAAAGATGTGACATATTTCATGGTGATGTAATTTATGTGGGATCAGACACACCGCAGGAAGGAACTGTGCCTGATAATCACTTGGTCACAGTCAATTGCACCCCCAAACGTCCAAACCCACCCCAAGTGTGTCTCCCCGCACATGTCACCTTGTGGGTCCCAACAAACTGATTTATTTATTAGTCCTGCTATGTGTCATTCCAACACTTCACCATTTTTTCAACAAAAAACATTATAAATTAAACATGACAGTAGGCCTAGAGGTTATGGTCATCAATGTGGATTTAGAAGAAACAGATCTACAGCAGATCAGATTTTTAGTATAAGACAGATTTTAGAAAAGAAATGGGAATATAATGGTACTGTACATCAACTATATGTAGACTTCAAAAAAGCATATGGTTCAATTAAGAGGGAGAAGTTATAGGCCTATAGTATCCTGCTGGAGTTCGGAATTCCTAAAAAGTTTGTTAGACTTATACGAATGTGTCTAAATGGCACAAAGAGTAGGCAAACAGTTTTCGGACACTTTTGAAATCCAGAATGGGTTGAAGCAAGGAGATGCACTATCTCCTCTACTATTTAATTTTGTACTAGAGCATGCCATTAAATCTTTAGAGAATGAGGAAGGCTTACAACTGAATGGTATTAATAAGCTGTTAGTTTATGCTGATGATGTAGTTCTATTGGCCGATAGCGAAACATGGACTCTTACTTTAAAGGAGGAAAGGAGATTACAAGTATTTGAGAATAAAGAACTTAGGAAAATTTTTGGACCAAAGAGAGATGAACAAACAGGTGAATGGAGAAGACTGTTAACAATGAACTACATGACCTTTATAGGAAGCCAGATATAATAAGAACAGTTAAGTCTCGTAGACTGCGATGGGCAGGACATGTTGCACGTATGGGAATGAAAGACGTGCATGGAAGCTTCTTGTAGGAAAGCCAGAGGGAAAACGCCCAGTTGGTAGACCAAGAATGAGGTGGGAGAATAACATTAACTATGATTTGAGGGAAGTAGATTATACAGGGAACGATTGGAAAGGATTAGCTCAGGATAGGGATGTATGGAGAGCTTATGTCCGCGCGGCCATGAACCTACGGGTTCGACAGTGCCAGTGAGTAAATAAGTAAGAGTAAGTAGTAGAGGATATGGTCCAAATATAGGCTATCATTTTCATGTAACCTCACAGGCCCGAACCTAAAACATTCTATACCTATGAATACCATTTTAATAAGTAATGTCACGAGTTATTTCGGAGTAAAATAAAGTAATCCCACTACAGGCGTCGGGGTAGTAGGAGGTTAAGGCTCCTACTTTTTTCTGGACAATTGGCACTTGTTGTTAGCCCTGCGTGACGGCCGCCTTTACCCCCAGAACAAGGGTCTGGTACTCATTTCCGTTAGAGGCTGAGTGGACCCCAGGGCCATAGTGCCGCCAGAGGGTTTGGGTCAGTTTAAAAGTCCTGATCCTATCATCGATAAATTTACGAGTGACGAAGTGACGAGTGAATTTATGTAGAGGATTTTGAAATCAAGAGTGGCATTTGTTAGGACTAGTTAACGAATAAAATTATGGTGTTTACTCACAAATCATTATTTAACTTTAGTTATTTTAAAATATTTATATATTTAATATAAACGGCGATGTTTGAAAACAACTCAGAAATGGGTGGTTATGTTTCATTTGTTTATTCACTGCAACTTGAACTTATTATTTATTGCCAAATAGGATCACAATCAACGATAACCCAATTAAATCGCAATATCGTAAGAATGCACCCTAGTGGGGGGGGGGGGGAAAACACCAAATTGTATATTATAGCCAATATTATAGGTTATTATTATTTTAGTAAACAATTCAGTAAAATCATTAGGGCTATTTAAAAACACAGTTATTGAACACACAATTATAAAATTGTAGTTCGAATGAATATGTTCATTATTTGCTATATTCAATGTATTTGTTGGAGAGTCAGTCACTGCAAAATAATGCTCTGATATGTTCAGACAGTTAAAAAGGATGAGCTTTCTTTATCACAAAAGCAGGAGCTGGTAAAGTGAATTCGGTAAAGAGCGAGGTGAAATACGACTGTCATTGCTTGTAAAACAAAATTCATAGAAAAGTGATTGGTTATTGACTCCCGTTTGGGGCATGAGTTAAATAGTCAATGAAATAACAAGAGTAGCCCTATATAGGCCTACTTGCGATAATACTAAGAGACTAATAGACTACTAAGTAATTGGCATAATAATAACTTCTTTGGAAGAAGAATACACTAGGTCTATTTATAAAATAAAACAATCGGCTTATATGTTAATAGTAATTCTGCTAAAATCAATATGGGATACAATCTGTCCAATTAAATCCACTGATAAGTTACTAGTAAATGTGATAAAACAAGACAAAAAACATACGCAAATTGATTACGCCACGTGTTTCGATCTTCAATTAGGCCAATATAGGCCTAATTATAATCATCCACAACAAAATGTGGCCTACTCAAGTAATTTAAGCGTATTTCACATAAAATTAAAAACAACACTGAATATAGGTAAAGTGTAAAGTGATCCCACAACAGGCCTCAGGAGGCCCTTGGGGCAGTAGGAGGTTAAGGCTCCCACTTTTTCTAGACAATCGGCACTTTATGTCAGCCGGGTTGTCAGCCCTGCCTGACGGCCGCCTTTACCCCAGAACAAGCGTCTGGTACTCATTTCAGTTAGAGGCTGAGTCGACCCCAGGGCCATAGTGCCGCCAGAGGGTTTGGGTCAGTTTAAAAATCCTGACCCCAACGGGACACTGAATATAGGCCTACCATAAATCAGGCTTCTTCTTCTTCTTCTTCGTCACGGTTTTGGCTCATTTACAAACCTGTTCCGGCTCCAAATTGCTGCTGTCTGTTCTCAGTCATCCTTGCCAAGTGTTCTTTCCAGTTTGTTCTGTATTTCTCTATTGTTGTGTTTAATTCCTCTACTTTTAGTTGTTGTCTTATTTCTGTGTTGTGTTTTTTGTCTGTTCTTTGATATCCTGCTATTGGTCTGAGGAATTTCATTTCAGCAGTTTGTATTCTAGCAGATTGTTGTGTTGTCACTGTCCATGTTTCGGATCCATAAGTAATAATAGGCACTGCCATTGTCTTGTATAATTTCATTATAGAGTCTTTCTTGGCTTTATTTTTCAAAGTTCTTTTTAGTGTTCCTGTCATATAATTAAACTTATTTAGTTTGTTATTTATATCTGTTTCCGCTGTGTATGATATTTCGCAACCTAGGAAAGTATATCTTACCACTTGTTCTATTGGTTTATTTTCTAATATTATCTTTGTCCGAACTGGATGAGCGCCCTTGAAAGCCAATGTTTTTTATTTATTTTTCTGAAGATATTTCCATGTTGTTTTTTTTATATTTCATTTAGTTTATATAACATTCTTTGTAGTTTGTCTTCTGTTTTGCTATTAAAATCTGGTCATCTACAAAGGCTACTGTTTTTACCATAAATCAGTATAGGACAATATAAAATTTGAGATAGATGGTTACACATGCATGACAAAATAAAATATCATTCTCACTCAGTAAACACGTGATATAGGCTATTATATGTATACTCTTCTTTGACCATGACTCTGAATGACAAAATAAACGCTGATTAGAATATGAAACAAGTTTCGTTGAAAGGGTATGGTACAATGGCATCTCCGCTAGCTGCTGTTCCGGTAATTGAGTTCACCCACTAACCTTATTAAATCATTGGGTGTTAATTATATATTCTATATATTTTTTTTAATCGACACCCACTTTTTAAACCCAGATATTAATTGCTGCTCCAATGGCCGGATTAAAAAAAAGTTCTATGAAAACTAACTTTGAGTATTCAAGTCAGAGGGACGTAAATTGCGAGTTGTGTTCAACGTCACACATTTTAGAGAGCTAGGAGCGAGGAGCGGGGATGCACAGTTGATTATCACGTGACTAGAGACTAGTGCTGACAGCTGGTGAGAGATAAAGGTAAACATCTCAAGTCACGAAGAGCACGCAAATTGTCTTAATTGTGCGCGCGATTTATTGCACAGCGCGCCGCTTAATTGAATTTGTAAAAAAAATACAACCTCTAATTCATGTTATCTCTCTTACCTTTTTTTTATTTCACTTCATTAATTTAAAGCTGCTTCAACTGCCGGTTCTGCATCTAGGCATAAGATTACTTGTCACTGGATAATTATTATTTTTCCATAATCATCATCATGAACAAATCCATTTTAGGTCATGTGGTCTGTGACGGTAAATCTAACGAAGATTGTCTTGATCTTTCCACCGATGTTTTGGTCTTCTTTGGTGCCTATGTCCAGTTGGAGTATATTGGATCGCCAAGTTTGGAAGTATATTTGTTCCATTCTTGTCAGAGATTTTTTCCATTCTTGTTGGTATCTTTCTATATCTTCATATAAAGTTGGTAGCCCTACTCCAAGTGTTTCTCTGATAATAGTGTCCCTTTGGTGGTCCAGTCCATTAATGCCTAATAGTGAACGTAAGAAGCGCATTTGGCTTACTCTAAGGGCAGAATTCATGAAACTATCTTTACGTAAAGAGTGACTCTTTCCCCCTCTCTATGACGTAGAGAGTATTCATAAAACCGGGGGGAAAAGAGTCGCTCTTTGCGTAAAGATGGTTTCATGAATTTTGCCCAAAGTTTATGAGAATTTGTTTTATTTAAGATCCAAATTTCTCTTCCGTATTTCAGAGCAGCTTTTGATGTGATGTTATGTATTCTTATAGGCCTACAATTAAAAGTATTCTAGAACAAGAGAATAAAGTGATTAAGGAATTTTTTGTCCAAAGAAAGACGAGCATTGAGGTGAAAAAAAGAAAACTACATGCTAGTCCTGCATTAGCTTTTTTTTTATTCGTTTCACCCTCTTTGAGGTACGTTGTATAAATAATTTCTCTGTTTAATGTTCCTTCCTTCCATCCATCCATCCATCCATCCATAGTAATTCTGCCCGAAGGCAGGTCCTTCACTGCAATCATAGCATTTTCATGCTATGCTTGCAGCTTTACTAGGGAATTGTGTAGGTGTGGTAGCTTCCCGTTGCTTTCCACACCGGTGAAGGATGATGATGATAATGACAAGGATGATGATGATAAAGATGATGGCCATATGATTTCGGGGACCGTTTGGGCCTTAAAGTTTTCCTGACATTTGTCTTACAGGTGAGGAAAAACCCCGATAAAAACCTCACCCAGAAAAACTGTCCCGACCGGGGATCGAACCCGGGCCCGCTGCGTGACAAGGCAGCACGCTACCTCGAGACCACAGCGGTGGACATGTTCCTTCCTTAGTGCCCAGTATTTTTCAGTCTTTCTGATCTTCGTTTCCTGTCTTCTTCCGGGATAGTAGGTTTGGATTTTTGTGTAGATTTATCTTGGTACCTTATGTTTTCATCTAGAATAATTGAATGAGTCATTTCGAAAAGGAATCATCTACTATTGTCCTCCTCCGACGAGTTTAGCGCTCAAAGGAATGTGGTGTGGGGATGGATACTGGATGACAACACCAGTCAGGAAGGAAGTACAGTCATATTGAAAATATTCGCCCTATTTACTAAAGACACAGTCACAGAAAACCGCAAACTGAAAACTGCATATTTGTGAATGTATAATAGCCTGCTTCCCATCGACTCGGCTGTAGGAACAAAAGAATCTACTGCAAGAGTAGTAAACCGAATGGTAAGAAATACGCTACCTCCCAGCGCTAAACTCAACGGAGGAGGACAGTATTTTTTTTTCTGAAATTCACTTTTTCGTTATTCCATGTTTACGTACCAACTTCCATCGTTTTCACGTGAGAACGAATCAACGACACTATTCCTTTACCACTTTCTGACTTTATTCTGTAGCAATTTTAGGTTCGATGCTTTATCCTTGGTTTGAGACTTGAAAGCAAATGTAATTTTTTCGCCCAATGTGTTGCTGGCCCAGAGGGGTTCCCACTAATGTAGCATTTCGTCTACATTAAGGTGATGTGGTTATACCACCAGTACTTGGTCCTCAGAGCCTCATTTGTAATAGCAGGTTGCACCACGAGTAGGTTGAGGATGAGATTTGGATAGGAGAGGTGATGAAATGCACGTTATTATCCCTTGTAACTATATGTAGACTTCAAAAAAGCATATGATTCAATTAAGAGGGAGAAGTTATATAGTATCCTGCTGGAGTTCGGAATTCCTAAAAAGTTAGACTTATACGAATGTGTCTAAATGACACAAGGAGTAGGGTGCGTGTAGGCAAACAGTTTTCGGACACTTTTGAAATCCCTATAGGCCTACACAATGTTAAAAAGGAGGTGCTTTCTTTATTATGATAAACTTTAGTTGGTAAATTCTAGGCGAAACACGACTGTGATTAGTTGTAAATAAAAAATCAAAATTGTTTTGGATGATGAAATTCTACGAGTAAACGAATTTAATTATTCGGGTAATAATTTAACATTTCAATATGAAGCTGATATATCAAAGAAAATCACAAATTTTACAAAAACAACGGGGATAATTAACAGTATAATGAAACCATCTTTAGTACAGAAGAACACAAGATTACGACTTTATAAGGTTCTCGCAAGACCAGTATTAAGATATGCTAGTGAAGCATGGACAGTACGAAAAAAAGATGAAAGCCGAATAACAGCAAGTGAGATGCGATTTATGCGCCGTACAGCAGGCTACACAAAGTGGGACCATAAAAAAAATGAGGAAATTATGGAAGAGTCGGATGTAGAACCCATTCTTCACCACATACAAAACTACCAGAACAACTGGAAAGCCCATCTTCAACGAATGCCGTCTCATAGAATTCCAAAATTCATGCATCGTTACTGCCTCCAAGGCAAAAGATCGCTGGGACGTCCAAAAAAGCGCTGGATGGAAAATTCCTCTTTGAGACCGTAACAGGCCACACGGCCTAATACTTGCATGGATGATGTTGATGATGATGATGATGTTGCTTTATCCTGAACAAGTTGAATCAGTTTTTCCCCTCCTGTAAAATTTGATCAGCGGATCCCTTTTGGAAATGACTCATTCAATTAAGTTAGCTGCAAGTCCACCGCTGTGGTCTCGGGTTAGCGTGCTGCCTTGTCACGCAGCGAGCCCGGGTTCGATCGCTGGTCGGGACAATTTTTCTGGGTGAGGTTTTTATCGGGGTTTTTCCTCACCTGTAAGAGAAATGTCAGGAAAACTTTAAGGCCCAAACGGTCCCCGAAATCATATGGCCATCATCATCATTCATATTCATCTTAGCTTAAGCTTAGGATTGGGAACTCTCCTGGCGCACCACTATCTTCATCATCACCCATCATATCATCGGGGCAACGTAACCCCGCCTTCCAGGCGCCCCAACATCAGAAGTGGGTTACAAGTACGCCATGCCAGGAGAGAAACCAGGAATGTCGAAAGACAAACCTGGCGCATATGAAAAAAAAATTAATTTAGCTGTTATATCGATTAGTGATTTTTTGTAATCTTTAATTCTTATTAGGTCTTGTTCAGTTTCTTTAAACCAGTTGGGTTTTGTATTACATTATTTTTATTAGATAGTCTCACACATACTAAGAAGAGTTTCTTATCGTACACTGCGATGGACAGGACAGGTGGTACGAGTAGATAATTAATGAGAAGCATCGAAAGTTCTTGTACAAAGCATCAATTTAATAAAATTCATGATAACATTCCATTGAAATGAATAGTCATAAAATAGAATATTAAAAAATGGAAGATTTGAACAGCGTAAGTTCTTAGTTCTGCTCCAAGGCATGATGCCTTAACCACTAAGCTATGTCGTCGGACTATCCTATTTTAATATATTCCTATAATTTCCCATATAATTTATCTCTTCAAACCAATGTTGTTACCATTATTATTAATATGTAGGCCCTACCTCCCGCTGATGTCTATAACCTGCCACTGTTATCTTTGTTGATATTAACGATCCCCAACGATGATTACAAGCCGACACTGTTGATTTGAAAGAAGCCACTTATGAGTATAAGCCACCACTGATAATTTAAAGCCGCCATTGGTGATAAAAACCCGCCACAAATTATTACTAGTTACTAAATGATTAATAAAAGTCGCCACTGATTATTACAAGTGGTAATTTATTATTACACTTTGTCAACTATGATTATCGTCTTTATTAGTAATTGATTATTATTAGGCCTACCACTGATGATTAGAAGTAGAGATTTTTTATTATAACCCATCACTGTTATTTACAAAAGGGCCACTGATTTTTACAATCCGCCACTGAGTTTTACAAACCGCCACTGGTTTTTTACAAGCCGCTACTTTTTACAAGCCGCCACTGTTATTACAAGTCGCCATATTTTAGAAAACTCGACTATTTTTATAAGCCGACACTGGTTTTTACAAATCGCCACTGTTTTACAAGCCGCCACTGATTTTACAAACTACCACTAATTTTATACGCCGCCGCTGGTTTTACAAGTCGCCACTGTATTTTTTAAAGCAGCCACTGGTTTTTACAAGCCGCCTTTGATTTACAAGCCACCACTGATTTTACAAGCCGCCACTGATTTTATAATCCGCCACTAATTTTACAAGCCGCCACTGATTTTACAAGCCGCCACTGATTTTACAAGCCACCACTTGTTTATACAAACCGCCACTGTTTTTACAAACCATCACTGATTTTTACAAACCGCCAAAGTATTTACTTGTCGGTACTTTTTTACAATCTGCCACTCTTTTTACAAGTCACCACTGGTTTTTACAAGCCGTCACTGGTTTTTACAAGCCGTCACTGATTTTTATAAGTAGCTACAGATGATTTTAAATCACCAATGATTATTATAAGACACCAATTATGATTGAAAATCGTCACTTGTGTTTATAATGGGTCATATAGGGTCTGTGTTTACAAGCCGCCACTGCTTATGAAAATAAACTCCTGATGATTATTAAATCCCCATTGTTTACATGATTAGTTAATAACTAGCCGCCACTGACGGTCATGGTTATTGGTAGGACGAAATAGAGAACGTGATGTGACTATAGACACTGACCGGGTGTGGCAGGAGCTGAGGGCGTGACGTAACGAATTGAAGTGTTCACTTGAGAATGGAAGGTGTTGTACCTCACACAACTCTAATGAGAAAGAACAATTTGTACAAAATATGTGAGCATCGTCTTATTGTATCTCATTATTGTCACAACTTTTAGCGAATTGAAGCTGTTGAGGTTGTTCTCATGATAAATATCTTCAAAAAAATACAAATCTTCACCGATGCTATCTAGCAGACACCAAAATGACCATGGCCAAAATGTATGTATATTACTTGAGCAGATAAAGAAACGCCTGAACCGTGATTGAGAGGTGTTAAAGGATGTACAAAACTAGATCACATAACAAAAATGAAGAAATACGTGAGAAATTAGAAAGTTTTAATTTGAATGATAGATTAAAATACTAGGCCATTCAATAATAATTAATGCACAAATTCTATTTCTCTATTGCCTTTCATTGGAAATGAATGATACCTAACGGGAAGTATCTTCAATCATTCCTTTGTAACGTCATATTGTTTCAGTGTTTTCGGACAGTTGGCTGTGATGTACTTTAGTTTTAAAATGGCGGCTGCTCGTAAAACACGTTCAAATTAGAGAGTTGTGATTGAATTTGTCTCTGCAGAGCAGGACACCATTTCAAACATACACAGACGCTTACGAAATGCCTATGGGGATCAAGCAGAGGGCAGGAACACTGCCAGTCGTTTGATTGGCAGAATATCAGTGGCAGAACCAGGTAAAGCAAGACTGTCAGATCCTCCTGATCTTCAATCACAGCTCTCTGCTTTGTACGTTTTTCACGAACAGCTGCCATTTTAAAACTAAAGTATATCACAGCTATCTGTCGGAAAACAATAAGTTCGAGACGTTATAAAAAAAGGATTGAAGATATGTTCTGTAAAGTTTCGTTCATTTCCAATGAAAGGCAATCGAGAACTAAAATTACATTGTGCAACAAAAAAAAAATATTTTTTTTGTCTCAGAAAGAAAAATATGCGATTCTGATAGTATTTTTTCTCCTGAATTCAAATATGATACCGGTTTTTCTCCATCACACAAGGTTTCCGAGAGTCAGGTATTTATAATTTCAAACACTTTAATATTCTCTACATTCATAACTAGATTTAAGATTTTTAAGATTTAATATTCGAACATTCGGACTCACCTAGAAAGTAAGAAATGACGATTTTCTGCTATATTTCGCCTGTGGAGCATCCCTCTTGATGGTCCAACAATAATCGGCCAGCATATTAGGATTCCATTTGCCATGGTATCTCTTTTCCATAGCTGAAATCTCCTGATGAAATTGTTTCCCGTTTTATTTTACAATGAACAAATAGACGAAAAACGTTTATTAAAAAAATAATTATTTAAATCCATTAATTGGAATTGAAATAAAAAAAACTGTGGGTGATGGAGAAATTCCGAATACATATTTGAAAACACGATAAAAAAACTGCATTAAGTACAACTATTGGTACTCATGAGACAAAAATCATGTTGACCAGTGTTATTATTTTTTTAACCCAATGCCACTATAAACTATAATTATGTGCATTATTTATTAAACGGCCCACGTATTGTAAACGACAGTGGAAAGAACATCTATAAACACTGCCAACTGCAATATTAGATAAACAAATATTGGATTAATCCACTGCTGTGGTCTCAAGGTAGCGTGCTGCCTTGTCACACAGCGGGCCCGGTTTTGATTCCCGGTCGGGACAGTTTCCTGGGTGAGGTGTTTTATCGGGGTTTTCCTCACCTGTAAGATAAATGTAAGGAACTTTAAGGCCCAAACGGTCCACGAACATCATATGGCCATCGCAATCATCATCATTCATATTCATCTTAGGTTAAGCTTAGGATTAAGTACTCTCTGGCGCTCCACTATCATCACCCATCATATCATCGGGACAATGTAACCCCGCCTTCCAGGCGCCCGATGCTCAGAAGTGGGTTTATAATTACGCCAATGCCAGAAGAGAACACCAGATATGTCCAAAAGAACAATCTGGGGCATTAGAAAAAAGCATTGAACAACAAAGTTACAGGAAAGAGATCAGCTGTAAGGAGATATCTGGAAAGTACTGGAAGACGGAATAGACAATTCAATGTCTTACCTTTGAAGTGAAGACGGTGATGAACCGGGATTTGAAGCCAAGACCTCTTAACTTTATGCTTTAGTACGATACCATCTTCACCATTCAGGCTTCCGGAGCGAAACATTAATTTTTCCAATTCAAACATTTATCTTTCTTATATATATTATAATCTCCATTATTACTAGATGTCGCGAAAACTGGTTCTTCACTGCCATCTAGTAGCTGACTGTAACAAGTAAGCAAATTAAAGAGAATATTTTTACTTTATAGCAGTGACGCTGTATAGATGTTATAATTAAATTTTTGACATTGAGCAATGCAAGCTTAATATGACATGATAAGAAAAAAAATAATACGCATATATGTTTCTTCGAACCGAGCTTGGGATATAGCATTAATTAAAAAAAAAGGTAATTTGTTGACAGACCCAGACATTTAGTGCCCATGACAGTATAAAGTTCAGTTGCAGTTGCAATTTTCAATAGCAGACACCGATCATTTTGTTGAATTTGATATTTTTGACAGGGCGCTGCATCGCTAACTTTATTCTCTGCAGAGTTTATTAATTATTTTAGCAACTGAATGAAGAAGACATATGTTACTAAGCAGCCAGCACATTCCATCATCCCCTTACGTCATCTCTGGGGTTGCTATGGCAACGCAAGTGTACGCCCATCTCCAGGAAGAGACGCTTCAGGTGAAGGAGGCTGGGGTTTGAAGGGTTGGGGTTGTAAGATGCGCTTATTTCACAGTAATCCATACGTCCCCTTCCTGTGCAGGAAATCAAATTAAATAAATACCTTATTCGCAGGGGATATGTTCCGCAAATATGCCGCGAATATGGAATGGTAATTTGTATGGGTATGTAAGGGATACGTTACCAGGTTACAAAATAAAATTAAAATTATCATAAGTAATGCCAGAGTGATTTCCAAATTATCGATAAATTTAGGACTCACGAAGTGAGGAGTGAATTTATCTAGATAATTTGGAAATCAAGAGTGGCATTTGTTAGGACTATTTAACGAATAAAATTAAGCTGTTTACTCACAAATCATTATTTAAATATAGTTATTTTAAAATATGTATATATTTAATGTAAACGGCGATGTTTGAAAACAAATGAGAAACGATTAGTACGCTTCATTTGCTTCTTTTGTTCATCACTGCAACCAGATCATATTATTTATTGCTAAAGGAACGCAATATTGTAAGAATGCACTCTAGCGGAGAAAAAATGAAACACATCAAACTGTATATTCATTTACTTCGGATGTCCTATGATGTAAATATGACAATTATATTTTTCTGGAATGTTATTACCTGGGAAAATAATACATTTAAGAAAGTGCAAACCGTGGTTTCTTTTTTTTGGTGGTATAATCAATTGCTACAAATGTTTTTATATTAACTCCCACATGCGCTACGTGTTGGCATTCATGCACTATGTATATACAATCTGATAGCCATATTTCTTAGAGAGTCAGTCACTGCAAAATAATGCTATGACCTATTCAGATTGTTAAAATGGAGGTGCTTTCTTTATTATGATAAACTTTAGTTGGTAAATTCTAGGCGAAACACGACTGTGATTGGTTGTAAATAAAAAATCATTGAAACGTGATTGGTCATTGTCTCCCATTTCGTGCATGAGTTAAATAGTCAAAATAAAATCAATCAATGAGAGATTTTGAACAATTTTCATTAACTATTTCTGTCAGGCTTAGGCAAATGCTTAAAGAAGTTAGTCATTTTTTCCTGTTTCGCCGCTTTTAAAAGGTCTTTCAATTTACATTGATATTCAGCTGTGAATTCAGCGATAGAATTCCTTGTTTTGTCTTCGGATTTCTTGATGAATCGTACAGCTGATTCATTAACATTGAAACAGCGTGATACAGACGCAAACGACTGGGCAACCTATAAACGGTCATCAATTTCTGTTTTTACTTTAAGCAGCAACACTACTTTTTTCAGCTTCGGAACTAATTTTATTTCCTTTTACTCGACATTATAAATTTCAACAAAACAGAAGAAACACGTGCTATTCAAACAATTATTGCAACGAATGACAAGTTGGAACAATAAAATATCGATCGTGGCGAAAGCGGCATTTATAACGGACATAGCGGCACGTGAAATACGACGGCGGTGGCTAACAACAAACTTTAGGCGTAGTGACAATAAGGTTGTTTTACTTTGATATTAATTTGTCCATTTGGTTTGAATCACTCTTTTTAAAAGCCGCCTTGCAACGTGCCTGCAGTAAAGCAAGTTGCCGATGCGTTAATAAAGGATACCAATCCTTTTAATATACCGACTGGATCCGCGGATAAATAAATTTTTAGGAGCGAATACAGGATCCCTCTGTTTTCGAGAAAAACTAGTGCCAAGATCAGAAAAACTTTGACGTATCTCCCCACATAATTGCTTAAGCTAGGCCTATACCTCTTTCAAAATCAAGTCCCGGTTGTAATATAAACAAAGAGTTGTAAACTTACCATGTAGGCTATATAATTTAATAAATAAATTTTATGATTAGATGAAAACGAAAATGACGCTTCACACAAATAAATCTGATGTCATTATAATGTTTGTATGTAGGCCGATATGTTTCTTCTTCTTCTTCTTCCTTCCTTCCTTCCAAGTATTAGACCAAGGCCTGTTACGATCCTATAGAAAAATTTCCCTCCAGCGTTTCATAGGACGGCCCAGTGATCTTCGTCCTCTTGGTATAAGTTATAATTATAAACAGCTTTGGGGATCCGATTTGAACTCATTCTTTCAAGATGGTGTTTCCAATTTAGTTGGTACTGTTTAATATATTCCAAAATTGACGTAGTCTTCAATTCTTTTAAGATATCGGTGTTCCTTTTCCGATCCCATCTGGTTTAACCCGCTGTTCTGCGCATGAATCTCATTTCACAAGCCGTTATTCTGCTTTCATGTTGTCTTTTTAGTGTCCATGCTTCACTACCATAGGTCAACACTGGTCTAGCCAAAGTGTTATATAAACATAATCTAGTGTTTTTTTTTTGTACAAGGGATGGTTTCATAACTTGATTAATAATTCCTAAACTTTTATTATAACTAGTAATTTTTTCAGGGATATCCTTTTCATCCCAGATTGAGAGATAATATCCAAGATATTTAAATTGATTAGATCTCGTAGCGTAGTGGTTAAGGCACGAAGCTACAAGCCGGAGGGTCGAGGGTTCAAGTCCCGTTGGGATCAGGATTTTTAAACTGACCCAAACCCTCTGCGGGCACTATGGCCCTGGGGTCGACTCAGCCTCTAACGGAAATCAGTACCAGACGCTTGTTCAGGGGTAAAGGCGGCCGTCACGCAGGGCTGATAACCCGGCTGACATAAAGTGCCGATTGTCTAGAGAAAGTGGGAGCCTTAACCTCCCACTACCCCAGGGGCCTCCTGAGGCCTGTTGTGGGATCACTTTATGTTTTTTAAGTGCATTAAAACAAACAATCCGTATTCTGTATCGTGTTTTGTTGGTTTTTAATTGTTTTATAGAAGAAACAGTTTAAATGCAACAGGCGGGCAAGTCTTATTGAATTATTCAGTGACTGCGTGTTACCAACATTCTCGCTGTAAAACTGTTGGCACGCTTGATAACATATCTAGTCCGACCCTTGTACTCATTTTTGGATAAGTTTGACAACGTGATTATATATATATATATATATATCCATCCATCCATCCATCCGTAGTAATTCTGCCCGAAGGCAGGTCCTTCACTGTAATCATAACATTTTCATGCGCTTGCAGCTTTACTAGGGAATTGTAGGTGTGGTAGCTTCCCGTTGCTTTCCACACCGGTGAAGGATGATGATGATGGTGATAATGATAAGGATATTGATGATGATGATGGCCATATGATTTCGGGGACCGTTTCGCCCTTAAATTTTTCCTGACATTTGTCTTACGGGTGAGGAAAAACCCCGATAAAACCTCATCCAGAAAAACTGCCCCGACCGGGGATCGAACCCGGGCCCGCTGCGTGACAAGGCAGCACGTTACCTCGAGACCACAGCGGTGGATATATACATACATATATATATATATATATATATATATATATATATATATATATAATTCTTCTGTACGTGTGTATGTCACTGAACTCCTCCTAAATGACTGGACAGATTTTGATGAAATGTTTTGTGTGGGTTTGAGTGAGTCCTTGGATGATTTAGATTAATAATTGGATCCTCTAAAACCATTAGGTGTAGGAGTTCACGCGAAGTGAAAAATTAAAAATCATTCTAGCGGTTACAATTTTCGATGTTTCACAACGGAAGTTAGTATATCCTATTAAAATGAACCGACGTAGGTATTATCCAAATATGAGCGAAATCCGACGATTAGAAGTGGAGGTTTGCCTGAAATCTTAAATTAAAAACTGTAAAGCTAGCGCCAATTTTGCTTTGTCTCAACGTAGGCCTATACCATAGAATTTAAATAACCTATAATATTTTATATATTTAGGTGTAGCAACGCCGGGTATTGGCTAGTACATATATATATATATATATATATATATATATATATATATATATATATATGATTAAGAAGTGTTTGTTGGGTTTTCTGCGTCAAGGTTTACCTCTGGCCACTGATTCCGACGTTTCGACATGATCCCACATGACATTATCATTAATTGAATCCATGACGCGAAAAACCCAAGAAACATTTCTTAATCATAAATATAAAGTAAGCCTATAGAGGTACTTCGGGTAATGTGGTCCCCTATTTTCAATTTGTTCTTCTTATTCTTTTAATTAAGGGATTTGAATTTTTGTTTAAGTACAGTCATTATGTCCACCGCTGTGGTCTCGAGGTAGCGTGCTGCCTTGTCACGCAGCGGGCCCGGGTTCGATTTCCGATCGGGACAGGGTCCTGGATGAGGTTTTTTCGGGGTTTTTCTTCACCTGTAAGACAAATGTCAGGAAGATTAGGACCCAACGGTCCCCGAGAATCATCCGGCCACCATTATCATCCTTATCATTATCATCACCATCCTTCACCGGTGTGGAAAGCAACGGGAAGCTACCACACCTATAATTCTCTAGTAAAACTGCAAAGGATAGCATGGAAATGCTATGATTGCAGTGAAAGACCTGCCCTCAGGGAGAACACTATGGAATGGAACAGTGATTATCATTAGTGTTGTAACTATGAAATATCATTGTTATTTTATTCAAATATGGAAACATCTTCATAAATTATAAACTTTTTTACATTATAAAGAAGGTCCACTTTAATCTCCATATTCGGGTAAAGTGGACCCCAGAGTCCATCCTAGCTTTTAGACTATTTTTTAGTTTATTTACTCTGTTACTTGATACAGATAGACAAAATTAATCTGAAAATGTTTATGGCTGACAATTACCTTGATCAGAGGGTGAAGGCAGCGAGGTTGTCTTTATGCTCTCATTAGCAACTGCAACGCTTTTTACGTCTTTTTTTTCCAGTTTTTAGGTGTGTTTAGGATATATATATATATAGGTCTATACTAATAAAATTCATTGTTAAAACCGTTGAGGTGGAGAGTCATCAAATAAAATACGTTAAAATATACCTTCTTAGGTAAGATCCGTCGTCCTCAACTTATAAAATATGTAATATTTATGCCTGTAGGTCTTTCAGAACATCCGTTCCATCTTCAGCAGGTCCTTTTTCGCTACAACATCCAGTATGATGGTTGATGCTGCTGGTCCTAACGTGGTGTTGTCGTGACTAAAGCTTCTTCCTGACGATATCGTAAAGTGGGTTGTTTAGTCTGGGAGTGCTTTCATTTATTAAAAGCTTGTTGTCTATTTCCTTGATAATATCCAGGTCTTCCAATATATTGATTTTTGTTGGATTTCCCTCTTTGTGTACTATTGTAAGGGTGTCTTCTATTGAGTTCATTCTATGGCCGGCGTTTATTAACATATAGGTAGAACGAAAAGAAGCTTCAACATAAGATTTAAAGAACATCGTAACGATTTCGTATACGCATATGGAAAGTCTAATTACGCTAAGCACATAATAAACGCCGGCCATAGAATGAACTCAATAGAAGACACCCTTACAATAGTACACAAAGAGGGAAATCCAACAAAATCAATATATTGGAAGACCTGGAAATTATCATAAGTAATGCCACGAGTGATTTCCAAATTATCGATAAATTCACGACTCACGAAGTGAGGAGTGAATTTATCTAGAGAATTTGGAAATCAAGAGTGGCATTTGTTAGGACTATTTAACGAATAAAATTAAGCTGTTTACTCACAAATCATTATTTAACTATAGTTATTTTAAAATATTTATATATTTAATGTAAACGGCGATGTTTGAAAACAAATGAGAAACGATAGGTACGCTTCTACTGCTTCTTTTGTTTATCACTGCAACCAGATCATACTATTTATTGCCAAAGGAACGCAATATTGTAAGGAGGAGCTTTCTTTAATATGGTAAAATTAATAACACCTGATACATATTTGGTGAAACACGACTCTGATTGGGTTGGCAAACAGAAAGCCTTGAAACGGTGTATTGTCCATTGCCTTCCCCTTTGGGGCATGAGTTAAATAGTCAAGGAAATAGACAACAAGCTTTTAATAAATGAAAGCACTCCCAGACTAAACAACCCACTTTACGATATCGTCAGGAAGAAGCTTTAGTCACGACAACACCATATTAGGACCAGCAGCATCAACCATCATGTTTGATATTGTAGCGAAGGACCTGCTGAAGATGGAACGGATGTTCTGAAAGACCTACAGGCATAAAGAATACATAATTTTATAAGTTGAGGACGACGGACCTTACTTAAGAAGGTTTATTTTAACTTATTTTATTTTATCTTTAGGTCTTTTTAAAGGTATTTTATATGCTTTAAATAGGTCCTCAATTCCGTGTCCAGCTAAACTCATCCATTTTCCTCTTTTATCCCGTGGCTAAGACAGTAGTTCATTACAAAAGATATGTTTGAATTGGATGTGTAGATAAGTGGATCAGGTGTCGGTTTTGAACAGTGAAAACATAATGTTTATTGTTAGCATGTACCACAACAATCTCCTTGGCTAGGAGTGGAGAATTTTTTAAATTACAAAAACACAGAATGAGGTGCGATCATTAAAACTAAGATAATGACTTGTACAATACAGCACTAGATACTACTGCCTGATCAGTAATGAGAAGAAATCCTATCCGTAATCTGTTCAGGCGGGCAGCAACATTCTCCCGTTGTTTTAGCTTCAGGCATTGTATTGATTATGCAGAGTATTTACAATCAATCTTAATATTCATCATAAGTAATGCCACGAGTGATTTCCAAATTATCGATAAATTCACGACTCATGAAGTGAGGAGTGAATTTATCTAGAGAATTTGGGAATCAAGAGTGGCAATTTGTTAGGACTATTTAACGAATCCAATTGAAGCTGTTTACTCACGAAATCATTATTTAACTTATTGTTTATTTTTGAAACTATTTATATATTTAATGTAAACGGCGATGTTTGGAAACAAATGAGAAACGATTGATACGCTTCATCTGCTTCTTTTGTTTATCACTGCAACCAGATCATACTATTTATTGCCAAAGGAACGCAATATTGTAACAATGGACTCTAGTGAAGAAAAAATAAAACACATCAAACTGTAGGCCTATATTAATTCCATTCTGATGCCCTATGATGTAAATATGACAATTATATTTTTCTGGAATGTTATTACCTGGGAAAAAATACATTTAAGAAAGTGAAAACAGTGGTTTCTATTTTTCTTGGTGGTATAATCAATTGCTACAAATGTTTTTATATTAACTCCCGCATGCGCTATGTGTTAACATTCATGCACTATATATACAATATGATAGCCATATTTTCCTTAGAGAGTCAGTCACTGCAAAATAATGCTCTGACCTGTTCAGAATATTAAAAAGGAGGAGATTTCTTTATTTTGGTTAACAGAATTCGATAAATATCGAGGTGAAACACGACTGGTATTGGTTGTAAAACAAAATTTAGGGGGTCTAGTGGGAGAAGGAGCTGGGCCACTTTGAGAACAAATGGAAATAATCAGTGCTATTTATATTAAAATTTTATCTTTTTTTTCTTTTTGCATAGTTTACCCTACCAGTACTTGTTAAAGAAGAAATAAGTTACCCCTTTATTGACAGAATGACAGAGAATAGATTACACTGAACAACAAAAAATATACTTTTTTTTTGTCTCAGAAACAAAATGTGTTTCTGATAGTATTTTTTCTCCTGAATTCAAATATGATATCGGTTTTTCTCCATCACGTAAGGTTTGAAGAAGATTCCATCCTTTTAGCCGGGAACCAAGCATTTCAGACTGTTTTTGGATAACTTTAAATCTCGTATGGGGATGTTAAGATCTTCTTGAGTCAATAAATGAAGGCTCAAATGTGAAACAGCTTTGTTCAAAAGTTGTATCACCAAAATCTGTTTCTCTCTTCTTCCTTACTTCCATCAGAATCTGAGCTCTCTTCAATACAATGTCCACATGTTCGGGATGTTTTGGTATGTGCAATTCTTCGCAGTGTGGGACTGGTCTCATTGCAGATTGCAAGTCATGGTACACCCCTGTCTTGTTTTGATTTTGACATAATCCCATTTAATGTTTGTTAAGCAGAAAATCATTATTTAAATCCATTACGTGAAATTGAAATAAAAACATCTGTGAGTGATGGAGAAATTCCGAATACCTATTTTGAAACACGATAAAAAAAAACTGTATTTAAGTACAACTATTGGTACTCCATGAGACAAAAATCATGTTGACCTTGGTTACCAAAGAATATGATAAATTACCAACCGATCAGGAAGAGGTTTTTGGGTAGACCTCATAAGGAGAATGGCACACAACGATTTGTGAAATATAATTTAGATTAGATGAGTAATAACTATATTTGGTGAATCAGGGTGTATGGGGGGGGTGATGTCGTGACACTGGGAAGGGTTAAGTAACACCGCAGATAAACCAACTGTCCATTCCGGGAATCAATACCCAGCCGTGACGTCACCGCAATCTCTGTTCTTATTCCTCATCCACCTTTCTTCTGCTCTCTCCACTGTCCGCGCATTTTCAACAATATTTGTATCTTCTCACTTGCAGTTAACTGGTCAAAAAAAATAACTTTTAAAACCCCTCTTTAATCTTAATAACTACTTTTAATATTTTTCTACTGTGGTTCAAAATCACTCCATACCTGGCATAAGTTTATTTTTTCTGACCCACAGTTTGATCATGTTGTGACTATCTAACCCGTAGTTCATGGCCGCGCGTAGATAAGCTCTCCATACTTCCCTATCTTCAGCTAATGTTTTCCAATCATTCCCTGCATAATCAAATCATGGTTAATAGTATTATCCGACCTTATTCTTGAACAACGAACTGGGCTTTACCCTTCGAGTTTCCCACAAGAAAACTTACAAGCTCCTTCTTTCATTCCCCATCCTTTCCACATGTCCTGCAAATCGCAGTGTACGAGAGTTAACTGTTCTTATTATATCTGGCTTCCTATAAAGACCATGTAGTTCATTGTTATGTAGTCTTTTTCATTCACCTGACTGCTCATCTCTCTTTGGTACAAAAAATTTCCTAAGAATTTTATTCTCAAATACTTGTATTTTTTTCCTACCTTAAAGTGGGAGTCTCTATTTCGCATCCATGTTATAAAACTGGGAGAATAGGCCTAACAGTTTTGTAAATTTTCAGTTTAACTTTTTTTAGAGACCAAGAGTCCCTGTTAATGCATAATAGCACGCATTTCCAGAATTGAGCTTTTGTTTAATTTGTTTTTGTACCTCATTCCTGTTTGTAATTATTGTTTCTAGGTATTTGAATTCAGCCACTTCTTCAAAATTTGCCTCATTTGTCATTAACTGTCTATTTCCATTCGTTTTAAACTTGAAAATCAGCATAATAATAATAATAATAATAATAATAATAATAATGAAAATAATAATAATAAGTCCACCGCTGTGGTCTCGAGGTAGCGTGCTGCCTTAACACGCACCGGCCCCGGGTTCGATCCCCGGTCGGGACAGTTTTTTTGGGTGAGGTTTTTATCGGAGTTTTCCCTCACCTGTAAGACAAATGCCAGGAAAACTTTAGGGCCCAAACGGTCCCCGAAATCATATGGACATCGCAATCATCATCATTCATATTCATCTTAGGTTAAGCTTAGGATTAGGAACTCTCCTGGCGCATCATTATCATCATCATTACACATAATATCATCGGGGCTACGTAACCCCGCCTTCCAGGCGCCCCAACCTCAGAAGTGGGTTACAAGTACGCCATGCCAGAACAGAAATCAGGAATGTCCAAAGACAAGCCTGGAGCATTTAAAAAAAATAAATAAAAATTATCGTGGCAGAGTAAAGGTCATAAGGCCTTCTCTTCCACTCAACCAGCACAAATTACAAGTAGGTCTATATATGGTGTTAATGTGGACCATTTTCAATTAACGCTCTACTTTTGTAAACAACTTTATGTAGGCCTATTGTGTACAGAGAGTGAAGAATGTACATATATTAGTGTTATAACTTTTTGGACTTTTGTGAAATAAAATATTTCCTGTGCAATGGATGGGTGAACTTTTGCTCATTTGGTTTTATTTTACAATAGACAAATTGACGAAAAAACGTTAAAAAATAATTATTTAAATCCATTAATTGAAATTTAAATAAAAAAACTGTGATGGAGAAATTCCGAATACATATTTGAAAACTCGATAAAAAAAAAGTGCATTAAGTACAACTGTTGGTACTCATGAGACAAAAAACCATGTTGACCAGTGTTATCAGTAATACCACATGTCTTCTGAACAGATGTACTACATACTAAAGGGCTTCAATTCAAGACATATTATGCACAATCTATCGATTTTCTGAATCTTGGGTACTTAGTAAAAATATACGTATCTCACACATTTACAGGGGGCACGCCGTAGCGTACTGGTTAAGGCACTGCACTATAAGCCAGAAGGTCGAGGGTTCAAGTCCCGGTGGGGTCAGGATTTTTAAACTGACCCAAACCTTCTGGCGGCACTATGGTCCTGGAGTAGACTCAGCCTCTAACGGAAATGAGTGCAACACGCTTGTTCTAGGGGTAAAGGCGGCCGTCACGCAGGGCTGACATCAAGTGCCGATTGTCCAGAAAAAGTGAGAGCCTTACCTCCTACTACCCCAAGGGCCTCCTGAAGCCTGTAGTGGGATTACTTTACTTTACTTTAGATTGTATAGGAGACGATTGGAAAGCATTAGCTCAGGATAGGGATGTATGTACGCGCGGTCATGAAGCTACGGCTTCGATAGTGCCAGTGAGTTGATTAGGTCTAAACATACTTTTAATAGAACACCCTGTGTAAGGAACAGTGAGTGTAATGTACATCCCTAGCTGTGTTAAGTAAGGCAGAACGTATTTGTTGAATGATAAAGTTAAGTCCTGCAGTGATAACGCCCCTAGGCCTACATGCAACCCGCCATAAAGAATCACGCAATGTCTTCGCAAGACGACAATCTGAGCAGTCACGGCAGCTGAAATAGGTCGTTCATTACTTAATGTACAGTACAGACCACCCGCAATGCAGGGAAGACACAACTATTTGTTCATTCCGCTTTCTTCTTCTTCTTCTTTCCTTTTTTATCTTCTTTATTTCTTCTCGCGTTTTTTGTTTTGTTTACATCGCCACCTTTAATTCTCCGTTTTATCACCACCCACTTCTCTTTATAACCTCTTCTTCTTTATCTTACCTTTCTTCTTCTTCTTCTTCTTCTTCCTTTTTAGGATTAGGTCAATGCGATCTGTTCCAGTCTCATGTCCATCGTTTATATTCTTCGTTATCTGTATTACTGGTTTTTTAATCTCCTTTTGTGTCCTCTTTTCCTTTCCTCTGTCAAATGTTCTCCTTTTATACTATTGTTTTCTCCTCTATTTATCTATCTTCGGGTTTTTACAGCTGCTGCCGTCTTCCCGTGCCAAACCTCCAAAGCCTACGGTCTTGGGCATCTTCGATGCTTAGCCCTCTAGCTTGCATTACTGTCTTCATGTTTTCCTTCCATGTTAACCTTGGTCTCCCTCTTTTCTTCTTTCTGTTCGGATGCCATTCATATAGTTGCTTCGGCCATCGCTCATCTTCCATTCTTAAGATATGTCCTAACCATTTTAATTCCTTCTCCTCAATTCTTTCAATTATGCTTTCTTCTGCTTACATTATGTTTCTCATTTCCTTATTTGTGACATGTTCTAATCTAGACTTTCTGGCACTTCTGCGTAAATAATCCATTTCTAGAGCTATTAGTCTATTCTTGTAGTACTTATTGATTGTTCATACCTCACTTCCATACATTGCAACAGTTTCCACCAATTTTTTACCAATATATTTTTTGTGTCTTTCCAAATATGCCTATCCCCCCATATGGAAATACTAATTTGCTTTCTCCATGTTCCTTTTTTTTTTTTTTTTTTTTTTTTTTTTTTTTTTTTTTTTTTTTGGATTTCTAAGGAATCGCGGTTGTTCGTATGAAAATATTTTACAGATATGATATTCACCGATCGATCCCATTTGGTAGAAACCGAAAATTACTATGACGGAAATTTACATATGTAGGCTATATAGGCTATCTACATTTATTAATGTTGTGTTGTCTTGGAGGAGGCCCTAACATTGAGCTCATCACTCAATAGGGGAGGGCGTCTATGTCCTTGTGTGGCCAAGAAAGTATGTGTGTGATCCATACTTAAAATGCCTCTCCCGACAGGTCGTGCAACTGTCTTGTTGCACGTGAAAGTATCTGTAAGGTGAGAGGTTTGAATGAATATATCTCAAGTATAACCTCTCACCTTATATGTACTTTTACGTGCCACACGACACCCGGGCCTTACAGTGGTAAGACCTGTCGGGAGAGGGGTTTTAAACTGTGGATCATAAATACTTTTTGGACCTCACAAGGACATCGAGGACCTTCACGAATGAGGGATCAGCTCAATGGCGGGGTCTTCCTCAAGACAACACAACATTAAGACTAAACTCAACACTCACAGACATATTCATACCAAACATGAAGAATACGATAATGATAATAATAATTTTGATGGCAGTTGATATTTGGGTTCCGTTTGGGCCTTACAGTTCCCTGACATTTGTCATACATGTCATGAAAAATCCCGAAAAAACATCACCCAGATAACTTCTCCCAAGCGGGAATCGAACTCGGTCCCGCTGCCCTGAAACCCCACACCGATGGAGGAAAGGGCAGGCGAAGGGAACCAAGAAAAAAGGAGGAGGAGGCAGAGGAGGAGGAGGAGGATGGAGGAGGGGGGAAGGAGGAGGAGGAGCAGGCGGAGGAGGAGGAGGAGGGGGAGAGGAGGGGAGGATGAGGAGGAGGAGGAGGGAGAGAGGAGGAGGAGGAGGAGGAGGAGGAGGAGGAGGATGGAGGAGGATTGAGGAGGAGGGGAGGAGGAGGGGGAGGAGGAGGAGGAGGAGGAGGAGGAGGAGGAGGAGGAAGGAGGAGGAGGAGCGGAGGAGCAGGAGGAGGAGGAGGAGGCAGGATGAGGAGGAGGAGGAGGGGGGAGGAGGAGGAGGGAGGAGGAGAGAGGAGAGGAGGGAGGAGGAGGAGGAGGAGGAGGAGGAGATGGAGGAGGAGGAGGAGGAGAGGAGGATAGGAGGAGGAGGAGGAGGAGGAGGAGGGAGGAGGAGGAGGAGGAGGAGGAGGAGGAGGCGGAGGAGAGGAGGAGGAGGAGGAGGAGGAGGAGGAGGAGGAGGAGGAGGAGGGAGGAGGAGGAGGGGGAGGAGGAGGAGGAGGAGAGAGGAGACAGGAGGAGGAGGAGGGAGGAGGAGGGAGGAGGAGGAGGAGGAGGAGCATCGGAGGAGGAGGGGAGAGGGAGGAGGAGGAGGAGGAGGAGGAGGAGGGGGAGGAGAGGAGGAGGAGGGAGGAGGAGCAGGAGGAGAGGAGGAGCAGGAGGAGGAGGAGGAGCAGTAGGAGGAGGGGGGAGGAGGAGGGGGAGCAGGGAGGAGGAGGAGGAGGAGCAGGGGGAGGAGGGAGGAGGAGGAGGAGGAGGAGGTAGCATGAGGAGGAGGAGGCGGAGGTAGGAGGAGAGGAGGAGGAGGAGGAGGGAGCAGGAGGAGGAGGAGGAGGAGGAGAAGGAGGAGGCGCGAGGAGGAAGGAGCGAGGAGGGAGGAGGGGGAGGAGGAGGCGGAGGAGGAGGAGGGAGGTGAGGAGTAGGAGGAGGAGGAGGAGGAGGGGGATGAGGAGGAGGAGAGGAGGGGGGAGGAGGTAGAGGAGGAGGAGGAGCAGGGAGCGAGGAGGAGGGGAGGAGGAGGTAGGAGGAGAGGAGGAGGAGGAGGAGAGGAGGAGGAGGATGAGTGAGGAGGCGGAGGTGAGCCGGAGGAGGAGGAGCAGCGAGGAGGAGGAGGAGGAGCATAGGAGCGAGGAGGAGTAGGAGGAGGAGAGGAGGAGGAGGAGCAGGAGGTGGAGGAGGAGGAGGAGGCGGAGGAGGAGGAGGATGAGGAGCAGAGGAGGAGGAGGGGAGCAGGAGGAGGAGGAGGAGGAGGAGGTGCAGGGAGGAGGAGGAGGGGTGTAGGAGGAGGAGGATCGAGGAGGAGGAGGAGGAGAGGGGAGGTCTAGGAGGAGGAGGAGGAGGAGGGGGCAGGGCGGAGGTAGGAGGCAGTAGGAGGAGCTAGGATTCGGAGGAGGGAGGCGGAGGAGGAGTGGAGGAGGAGTAGGGATGACGGAGGAGGAGGGAGGAGGATTGGGAGGAGGAGGAGGAGAGGAGGAGGAGGAGGGAGGGGATGAGGAGGAGGAGATGAGAGGGTAGGAGGAGTTGCGGAGGAGGAGGAGGAGCAGGAGGAGGAGGAGGAAGCAGCAGGAGGAGCCAGGATGAGGGCAGGAGGAGGAGGAGGGGAGGCAGGGCAGGAGGGGGAGAGGAGGGGGGAGGAGGAGCAGGAGGAGAAGGAAGGCGGAGGAGCAGGGGAAGATGATGGGAGGAGGGAGGATGGGCGGGAGGAGGAGTGGAGAGGAGGAGAGGATGAGGAGGAGGA